>PVIA01008703.1:0-68874 GCA_004024845.1 Tonatia bakeri
TGACTACTGCAGCTTTGAAATAAGTTTTGATACTGGAAAGTGTAAATCCTCCAACGTTCTTTTCCCAGATTATTTTGACTATTCTGACCCCTTCTGATTTCTATATAATATTTTAAAACACACTTTATTTTCTAGAGCAGTTTTAGACTCACAGCAAAATTGAATGAAAATTTCGAGTTCTGTACACATCCTGCCCCCATTATGAACACCCGGAACTAGAGTGGTACATTTGTCACAGTGAACCTGCAGTGACATGTCATTATCACCCGAAGTCCATAGTTTACACTGGGGTTCACCGCTGGTGCTGAACATTCTAGGGGATGGGACAAATATATCATGACATGTACCTGCCATTACAATATTGTACAGAACAGTTGCACAAACCCTCTGTGCTCTTCCTTTTCATCCCTCCCTCCCCGCTACCCCTGGCAACCACTTGTCTTTTTACTATCTCCACTTCAAAACCGAAATAATTGGTAAATCACATGCAGTTTCTCCTAGTATTCGCAATGGCATATTACAAAATGTATGCTATCACTATTGTTTCTCTTATTTCCTCCTTACTGGGTGCATCTGCCCTGCTGTAAACAGCCTCAGCAGTTCCTGAAAATAGAACAGCCCTAAGACCATCAGTGGCTATAAGACTGATGACAATCTTACTCTTGAGAGCAACAATTTATCCTTTCTAAAGTGTATTTTTGTCACATCACTTTAGACACTTATTTTTGGCCACATAGTATAGGAGCACATTAGGTTTTTGCTAGACTGCATTTTGTTATTCAATAAAACTATTTTATGGAACACATTTTTGTTATTAAAGAAAATAAAGTAGGTTCCACTTCAAGAAGTCTTTCTCTGGATTTTTGTTAATGCTGTGAATTTTACTTTATATCTGCTATAATAAAAAGGAATTGCATTGATTTTCCCATCTGAAGTTTAGGAAATGTTTCATTCCATCGTTTGTTTCCTATTAACTACTATTAAGCAGAGGACAAACGAATGAATTTTCTTTCTGTTGGAAATAATTGAGCAAGTTCTGTACGTAGTGCAGTTGACCCCTGAACACTGTGAAGCTGGGGTGGAGGTATTAGAGCTGCCTCCCCCCTGGTCAAAAATCTGTGTATAACTTTTGACTCCTCAGAACTTAACTACTAACAGCCTACTGTTGACTGGAAGCCTTACCAATGACATAAACGGTCATTTAACATGTACTTTGTATGTTATATGTACTGTGTACTGTATTCTTACAATGAAGCTAGAGAAAATATTAAGAAAACCATAAAAAATATTTACAGTGTTTACTGAACAAAAATTTGCATCTAATAAGTAGACCTGAACAGTTCAAACTGGTTCAAAGGTCAAATGTACATGTTTTGCAATTTATATCACCATGGAGCGTGTCTACAGATGAATTCAGGGAAGGGAGATGGCCATCGGAGCGTGCTCACGTCTGCTAAATGGAGGACATAATCCTTCTAAAGATCAAGATGTTGCGTGTCTTCAAGATTCAGCTCTTTGGCGTGGTTAGGGTTCTATACAGCTTTTGTTATCCACTCTTTTGAAATCCTAGTGAGCAGCACATCTCTTGGGAAAATACGAATTGCCTTGTATTGAGGTCTCCAGGAGGACCCCCAACATGTATAGCACCCTTCTTCTTTGCCTGAGTTTTGGACAAATGGAAGAAATAATGCAAAGAGTAAATACAGAGGCCAGCGTTTTGATGACGTTTTTGTAATTGATAGAGAGGAAGTTGGAAGACGTGGCCCTTGGTCTGCAGCTCTGTGTCCTCGCTAAGAATCAAGCCAGAATGGGAGAAATTTAACCCAGGAGGGGTGGAGAGACAGGGAGCAGCAGGGCATGTGAAGGAATGGCTAAGCTGAAAGTTTGTACTAGTGGTAATTCTTCATAGATTCACCAATCAGATTGGGCGGAGTGAGAAAAGGGAAGAGTGTGCCTAGGAAAAAGCCCTCCTCGTGGGAGAAGAAAGCAGGTGCATTCCCACCCCCAGCTCTTTGTTTTTTTGATCTGTTGATTTGGCTGCTAAGCCTACGGTCAGGTCAGCCACGGGCCGCCCTCGGTTTTGTCCTGAGTCATGAAACTGCTCCTCTCAAACCAAGTACTTCTCTTCTGGGCACCGTCCAACAATGGATTGCTGAGGGAGTTTAGATTGGGCCCCAGAAGGCTCAGAAAGGGGTGAAAAAGTACACTTATTGATCAACACCAAAGGTATTCCCTTTCAAAGGCTGAATAGGTTCCCTATTTTTCATACAAACTATGATTCTCCTGTTGCCCAGCATAGCGCATCAGAGGTTCTGCCTGAGACTGAGTGAGAATATTATGATACTCTAATAATAAAAACTCTGAAAATATGAACTACATCAAATATAAATCTTTTCTCAACACTAAATTCTCAGGGATAAATGACTGACTCAAGGTGAAGTCTTTCCATAAATTTGAGCCTGGAGACAATCAGGTATGAAGAAATTAAAATCCAAAAACCAAAATTTCTGGCTCGTGAGTTAAAAATCTAAAGTCTACGATTCCTCCAGTCCAAAACCCACCTTCTCAAGTGTCTTTTCCTCCCTGGTTTTAGTCAGAAACTGGATGCTTCGGTAGGATTGGGACTCCTACAGCCGAGGTCTCAGCTGGCTCTCCCAGAAAGCATGCACACTTCAGAACTTCACCCACCACACCTGTTCAGACCCAGGTTTCTCCTGGGCCTCCCATTTTAAAGGTTCAACGTGTTCACAGGCCCTCCCAGGCCCAAATTCAGGAAAGTGATGTCTCCACCTCCAGAGCGGGAAGTGGAGGAAAGCCAGGCCCCCCCACTCTGCCTCACTTCCAGTGAACTCAGGGGGCGGGGTGGGTGAGCCCCGGGCCGAGTGCTTCAAGCGGGAGAAAACCCACTGTCAAGAAAATCCCCACTCAGTCACGCCTCCCTTCTCAAAACAACCCTGCAGGCCAGGCCTCTGCCCTGGACCTCTGCACAAGTCAGAGTTCTCCAGAAAAACAGAGCTAATGGGAAAAATATAGAGACACAGATTATGTAAGAGGAGATTTATTATGGGAATTGACTCACCCTGGGTGGAGGTAGGGCGGCGTCCCATGATCTGAGAGCTCCAGAACCAGGCAAGCCAGCTGTAAAAGTTGGTCTGCAGGTGCTGGCCGAGAACCAGGGCCACTGCTGGGAGTCCCAGAGTCTGAAGGCTGGAGAATCCAGGGGCTCCCATGTCTGCTGTTCAAAGAAAGGCAAGAGAAGGTGGACAACCCAGCTCTGGAAGAGAGAGAAACATTTCCCTTCTTCCACCTCTTTGTTCTATTTGGGTGCTCAAAATGGATTGATTGGCTGATAGCTGTGCGCTTTGGCAAGGGGAGACCCTCTCTACCCACTCTGCTACTTCCAATGCTAATCTCTTCCAGCAACAACCTCAGGTATGCACCCAGAAGGAATGTTTTACCAGCTACCTGGGCCTCCAGTAGCTCAGCCAAGTGGACACACGTGTACATTAACCATCCCTTAGGGAGAACCAGCACAGGAGGACACTCCCTGGTCAGAATGCCACAACTTTGAAGTTTGTAGGTTACTGCTGGTGGTCAGTCAGTCCCACCCTCTCACAAGCACGACACTCAGGGATAACCTAATTTTAATCCTGAGGACACCTGGGCCACTGGCTGCTGGTAAAGGCTTAGCAATGGGCTGGGGGTTGTGAGCGGGGAGCCCTTGTAGCATTTACTGATTTTTGTGGTATCAACACTCCCGCCAGAGCTGATTTCAAGCTGCCAACTGCATGTTGAGTTTTGAGGGGTGATATGCAGCCTAGCATTATATAGTGTTTCCACCATATGTGCACAATATGCAAATAATCTCAAGAATACACCTGGCTGGGGTGGCTCAGTGGCTTGAGTGCTGGACTGTGAAGCAAAGGGTCTCCAGTTTGATTCCCAGTCTCGGTACATGCCTGGGTTGTGGGCCAGGTCTCCAGCAGGGGGCACACGAGAGGCAACCACACATTGATACTTTTCTCCTTTTCTTTCTCCCTCCCTTCCCCTCTCTCTAAAAATAAGTAAGTAAGTAAGTAAATAAATAAATATCTCAAGAATACAGATAATGGAAAATTGTAGTAGAATAATTAGAAAATGATGACTTTTGAGTTTTGTTTAAAAGAATCCTTTTTATTTTGAAGTAATTATAAATTCACAAGAAGTTGCAAAATAGCACAGGGAGTTTCTGTGCACCCATCACTCGGTGACCCCAGTGGTAACGTCTTATGTAATTATCATACATGGTTGGAGCCAGAAATTTGAGATTGTATTGCTTAAAAACAACCCCACTTTTTCCCCCTTTTTAAAATTTTATTGATTATGCTGTTACAGTTGTCCCATTTTCTCCCTTCACTCCCCTCCACCCCCTCCCACCCACATTACCCCACTTTAGTTCATATCCATGTGTCATACGTTCTTTAGCTTCTACATTTCCCATACTATTCTTGCCCTCCCCCTGTCTATTTTCTACCTACCATCTATGCTACTTATTCTCTATATCTTCTCCCCCTCCCTCCTCCTCCCACTTCCCTGTTGCTAACCCTCCATGTGATCTCCATTTCTGTGGTTCTGTTCCTGTTCTAGTTGTTTGCTTAGTTTGCTTTTGTTTTAGGTATGGTTGTTACTAACTGTGAGTTTGAAGTCTTTTTTTACTGTTTATATTTTTAATCTTCTTTTTCTTAGATAAGTCCCTTTAACATTTCATATAATAAGGGCTTGGTGATGATGAACTCCTTTAACTTGACCTTATCTGAGAAGCACTTTATCTGCCCTTCCATTCTAAATGAAAGCTTTGCTGGATAGAGCAATCTGGGATGTAGGTCCTTGCCTTCCATGACTTGGAATACTTCTTGCCAGCCCCTTCTTGCCTGTAAGGTCTCTTTTGAGAAATCAGCTGACATTCTGATGGGAACTCCTTTGTAGGTTACTGTCCCCTTATCTCTTGCTGCTTCTAGGATTCTCTCCTTCATTTTTACCTTGGCTAATGTAATTATGCTGTGCCTTGGTGTGTTCCTCCTTGGGTCCAACCTCTTTGGGACTCTCTGAGCTTCCTGGACTTCCTGGAAGTCAATTTCCCTTGCCAGCTTGGGGAAGTTCTTCTTTATTATTTGTTCAAATAACTTTTCTACTTGTTGCTTTTCCTCTTCCCCTTCGGGTACCCCTATAATTTGGATGTTGGAACATTTAAAGATGTCCTGGAGGTTCCTAAGCCTCTCCTAATTTTTTTGAATTCTTGGTTCTTCATTCTTTTCTGTTTGGTTGTTCCTTTCTTCCTTCTGGTCCATTCCATTGATTTGAGTCCCAGTTTTCTTCCCATCACTATTGGTTCCCTGTGTGTTTTCCTTCATTTCTCTTATCGTAGCCTGCATTTGTTCATCTAATTTATGACCAAAGTCAACCAATTCTGTGAGCATCCTGATCGCCAGTGCTTTGAACTGTGCATCTGATAGGTTGGCTGTCTCTCAGTCACTTAAAAAAATTGGCTCTGGGGCTTGTAATTCTGTTTGAGCCATCTTTTTTATTTTTTATTTTCCTTTGGTCTGGTTGTGGCTGTTACGTATGGGCGGCAGAGCCTTAGGTGTTCACGAGGGCGGGGCACCCCAGTCGCTGGGTTGTGACGTTGCATGTGGGGGCGGGGTCTGAGAGGGAACAATGGCGCCTGCTCTGCTCTCTCTAGGACTTCAGTCCCCTTTGCCATTTCCCAAAGCAGATTGGGCCCTTCTGGTGCTGGCTCCCGGGTGGGTGGGCTTGTGTACTTTCTCTGACTCTATAGGTTTCCCCGGGGAGCTCTCCTGTGATGATGGGAGATTCTCCCGGCCTCAACTCCCACAGGTGTTTCCAGTCGGTGCTCTTAGGCTTTGTTTCCCGGCGCTGGGTCCCTGGGTT
This sequence comes from Tonatia bakeri, assembly GCA_004024845.1. Classification (NCBI taxonomy): domain Eukaryota; kingdom Metazoa; phylum Chordata; class Mammalia; order Chiroptera; family Phyllostomidae; genus Tonatia; species Tonatia bakeri. The sequence continues at coordinate 5,929 of PVIA01008703.1, forward strand.
GTGTGGTCTGTGTCGCTGCCCGTTTTCACTTTGTCTGCACATGAATGTGTGGCTGTGGACAGTCAGCTGCCTTGCACCCCTCACTGGGTCTGCTCGTTGTCTCCTGCGCTCAGGGTCTGCCACTGGGTCTGTCAGCTCCCCCTGCGTGTCTGGGGTCTGCCAACTGCCGTCTGTGCCCTGCACACCCGCGTCTGCCAGCCACTGCTCCTTCCGGCTGGGACCCCTCAACCCCTCTCCATAGGCCTCCGACTCCGCCCCTCCTTACGGGTCTGGATGAATGGTAGTCAGACTTCCGTTCAGTTCATTTCTCTCTGTTCTGGTTGTTTCTTGTTTCTCAATTTTTGTTGTCCTTAGTTTTGGTTGCTCGAGGAGGCACAGTGCGACCACCTATAAAAAAAAAACCCACTTTTTAAAAAACTTTTAATTGTGATGAAGTACATATAGCATACAATTTACCATCTCAACCATTTTTAAGTGGTTACAGTTCAGTGTTGTTAAGTATATTCACAACGCTGTGTAAATCATCCCCAGCATTTTTTCTTGCAAAACTGAAACTGCACCTACTGAATGTCTCTCCATTCCTCCTCCCACCAGCCCGCAGCAACCCATCCTACCTCCTGCATCTCTGAGTTTGCCTCGGTACCTCATGTCGGTGGACCCACACAGCGTTTGTTGTTCTGTCTGTCTTATTTCACTTCGCATGATTTCCTCGAGATTTATTCGTGCTGCAGCATGTATCAGAATTTCCTTCCTTTCTCAGGCTGGATAATCTCCCGTTGTGTGTCCACATCGAATTCTGTTTGTTCACATTTGGGTTGCTTCCACAATTTTAGCTGTTGGGAATAATGCTGTTGTGAATCAACATGAGTGTTGACTTATTAATTGTTAAATTTGTATAATTTTAATAATAGCTATATGGCTGACAAAATTCCTGAAAACTTAATAACTGGTTACGGGACTGGCTCCATCACACAGCGGATTGGGTCACTTCGGGCACAGCAGTGGGCACAGCAGCGGGCACTGTTTGTGCCAAGCTACAGCAGAGGAGACATGCAACCAGTGTTTCCCCTCTGTTTTGTCCTCTCCCACTGGCCTGCCAAGAGGCCACGGCCACCATACCCTGCACAGACCAGTTCAAAACACTTACCCATCAAGGATTTCTCAGTTTTCCTTCTCTACCTATTTGGGGTCGATCCTGGGAGAAGGAGCCAGCATTCCTGACAGTTTAACATCTCATTCTGTGTTATCTGAAATTTTGGCAATGTTTTCAGTAGTGAAGCACACAGCAGAATGCCTGTCCCCTTTTACAGCAGTCGGACTTGCTAATGCAGTGCTCTGAGCTCACTCCAGCCTTATCCGAAGGAGGGGGTGCGTCTGTCCCTGGAGACCATCTTTCTTGTTATCTCAGAGGCCTTGGTGGGGGTTTGGATAGGCTGCCTTGTCTCATCCATCCACAGTGATTTCCCTTCTAGGCTACGGCCAGTCTCTGTGGGGAGTGAACCGTCTCTGGGGGCATGGTGGACTGCCTTCATTTCCCTGAGCACCGAGCAGGCCGCAGAATTTCTGCTTCCACTGTGAATGGGGATCATGGCCCTGCCTTAGGAAGTAATAATGATCCTACTCAAATGTGGTGAAGACAGCCTTGTTTGCTTCATGCTTGGTAGCGGAGTATTACTTTTTCAGAGGTATGTTTCTCAAGTACGAAATACACTCAGAAATCCTGGTCACAGGACAATTACACTTTCGGTGAGTGCTATTCCAGAATGTCAGTCATGCACTTCAGGGACTCATTCAGTTTCATTTAGGCAGTACATTAAAAAATTCATAGATCTGACAGGAAGTTGTAGTTCATCTCTGTTTTTCTACAGGGAAGAAACTGAAAAACGTAGCATCTCTGAGGTGTAAGTGAGAGACTAAATAGAGGGGGAAGGCTCCAGAAGGCAGGGCCACTGGCCAGGCCGTGTGACCCAGGACATCGGGGGGACATGCCACCCTCGCAGCCCAAGTCCCTGAAGTGCCCTGGAGGCTGCATGCCCGACCAGCTGGCTATGGACACACCCCCCTGCTTTCCTTAGGGGCTCTGTGGCAGTTTGGGGACAAGAGAATGTCACTCCCCTCACTTCTGACTTGGTACCTTTGCCTGTCATTTGAGTAAGACTGCCAAGTGCGTGTGTCCTGTGCGTCTCCTGCTGGTTACAGAGCTGCATCACCAGTGATACTAGACTGTTTACTTAACTAACGAATACATTTATCTTGAGACTCCTACCCCTTTTGTCTACCAACAATGTGTTACTCTCCACAGGGAAGAGACATCGCTTCCTGTTCAATGAGCACGGGCAGCTCTTGGACAGGAAGGCCTACATTCCAGAATATTAGTTGGGTATATTAGGGGGAAAAAAACCCCTCAGAGACGAATTTTAGCAAGGGTGTTCTTGTTTTGTTTTTTCTTGTAGTGTTTGCATGGGAGTCTAGCTTGCAGAAGTACGGACTCACTAAACTGAGAGAACAAACTACCTGCAGCTCAATATATGGCAGTCAACAGTTCTAATTAGATTAAAGTTCCTGCGTTTTGGTAAAGGAAGCCAGGACGTTCCTATTAGGCAGTGCTTCTCTCGGAATGCAAGGCCTTCAGGAATCTTAGTCTTTCTCAGACTAAGAGGAGGAGCAGCTCCTTGACCACACTCATTGGAACTCTCTTCGCAACCAGCCCCTGACTTCAGCAGGAATCCTGCTCCTCCACGCCTATCTGTGCTCCTTCAATATTTGAGGGACTTTGCCACCATCCCCTAGGTCATGTCTGATCCCCCTGCCCTGCCTTTGGGAGGAATCCCGTGAGGTCCGCTTAGCCAGAATCCCCTTTTGTGCCTGATGTTTCCTCTTGCAGTAACTTTCTAATCACTGACTGCCCCCCATCCCCGCCTACCCGGGCTATAACTTCCCACTTTTCCCTTTTGTATTCGTAGCTGAGCCCCACTCTTGCTCCCTAACTACAAAAACCAGTTGTTGTAGCCCTCCTTATCAGATATATGGTTTGCAAAAACTTTTCCTGGTGTGGTATTTCACTCCAACATTGCATTTTGTCAATCTTGATTGAGAATCTGACAGATGGAAAAGTGGTCTCATTGGCCGATTTGTATTGTGCTTTCCCAGGTTGAACACGTTTTTATACACTTGCTTCTGATGTATGTTGCCTGGTCCTGTGTTTTGCCAGGCTTTGTTACTTTAGTTTAAAAAAAATCTAGCTAACAACCATTTGAATACAATAGTCTGTTCTGGCCCCCTTTCTGGCTGATATACCTTCCTAGGACCTGGAAGGCTAGGCTCCAATTCTTCAGATTCTAAGGCAGGGGTGTCCAACCCGTGGCCTGCAGGCCACATGCGGCTGAGGATGTCTGTGAATATGGCCCAAACAAAATCGTCGGTTTACTTAAAACATTATGAGATTTTTTTGTGATTATGTATCATAATGTATTTAATTTGTGGCCCAAGACAACTCTTCTTCCGATGTGGCCCAGAGACACCAAAAGTTTGGATACCCTTGCTCTAAGGAGATTTCCTAGAATGTAGTGTTGTAGGGTGAGTGGGCCCCAACCCAGCGCCAGGTCTGTGGGCTACCACCTTCCGTCTTTTTCCCCTGAGGCAGTGCACAGGGTGCCCATGCCGTGGCTCTCACAACCCCCACCCTAGCTAGCCCTGGTGACCAGAGGAGGCCAAGTCCCAGTAGAAGAGGGCAGACTCTGGTGGGCATGTCACCATGGCCCTGTGGCCCCTTGCACCGAGCTCCACGCAGAGGGGTGAGACCAGTGCAGGTTCAGAGCTGGCACAGGGGCCTGTCTTGCAGGGGGTCTAATAAGGAATGACTTTGTAACAAAAATCGATGTACTCAGAATAAATGCTATCAGCAGTGACTTCAAAAATGGGAAAACCCTTCGTCACAATGTCCACGCAGTTAACTGGCAGAAAAACTGCTGTAGCCACTCATAGGTCTGGAGCCCTGTTCAATCAAGTCCAGGTTAATTTGACCCCAGTCCTCCCATTTGCTGATTCCTGGCTGTGACTGTCAACTGTCATATCAGCAGAGTCGGTCTAAGGATAGGAATTTCATTTTTGAAAATATAAAATAACTTGACCTTGAGGAGCTTGCTGGGGAAATCAAGCTAAATTTAGAAGTCAATTTTTAAATACAATTGACCACAAGATTAAAGGCTACAAATCTAAAGGACGGTCACTGATCGCCCCCAGAACCCCAAACCAAACCAAACCAAACCAAACCAAGGAAACAGAAACAAACAAACACCAGGCAGAAAGCAGGTAGCTTGCCAAGACCAAACCCTGTTAGCGCCTTGGGAAACTTCATATAGATGTATGGATTTTAGGAACAGGATTTAACTGAGTAGGTCAGAGCAATAGGGGAAAACTTTTAGGAAAGTTCAAGTTCATTTTGGGCCTTCAAAGAGGACATAATGCTAATAATTAACTTACCTTAAGCCAAGCCTGCTTAATGCTATATAATGCAATCAATAATTATGCTTTATTGTTTTTGTAATTTAGTTAGCCTCCTTTGTCTTCCAGCGTTAAAAACAGTATAGAAAAACATGTAAATTGTCAGAGGTAGTCCTGATACTTCCTGCTCATTCAGTTTTGATAGGCAATTGTTAAGATCAGTCTGCTGAGTGGTTTTCCTTGAGGGGTGTAAATGAACATCTTTGTGTAAGCAAAATAAACACTTGGCCTTGGATTGCGACTCTCAGCTGAGGAGCAGCCTGGGCCCACTCACCTCAAGCCTTCCAGGTGTCTTGTGTGCCGTATGGATCTGGCTCCCCCAGAGCACTGCGTAGGGAGCAACAGAAAACTCTTCCGTGAAAGCCCTTTGAAAAGCACAAAGAGCTGGCACTCATCTCAGGGCGTGGTTGTGAAGATTAAATGAATTAATATTCATTTGCCTGGCATCGGGTAATTGCTCAGTGAGTGTTATTGTTATCCCTGCTTTTCCCACTTAAACCCACACTAGCGAACAATATTACATCTTGGGAAATTAGAAGATAAGTGCATGGGAACATTAAATTAGCCTTACAAGTGGTTGAGTTAAAAGCCATCTGACAGGGCGAGTGGGCCCCAACCCAGCACCAGGTCTGTGGGCTACCACCTTTCATCTTTTTCCCCTGAGGCAGTGCACAGGGCGCCCATGCTGTGGCTCTCACAACTCCCACCCCAGCCTTGACTGTTGTGGCTCAGTGGGTTGGGTGCCTTTCCTCTAAATGAAAGGTTGCCAGTTCGATTCCTGGGCAGAGCACATGCCTGGGTCGTGGGTTCAGTTCCCAGTTGGGGTGCATGCAGAAGGCAACCAATCAATGTTTCTCTCCCTCTTTTTCTCCCTTCCCCTCTCTCTAAAATAATAAAGAATGAAAATATAAAACTCTCTGACATTCGCAAATCACTTGCCCTTTAAGTCATTTTTATCTTATTCTTTTGCATCCAGTAGCACCATACTAAAAAAAATGAATATTTAATGTGTACTTCTATTAAAAGTGAAGCCTCTATTTCATTGTGTGCTTTGCCTGCTTCTCTGAGTGAAGGCATCTGTAGCAGCTGACTCGGAGCGGGAACACCGCGTCCTCATGCACTTCCCCGAGCTCCCACAGGAGGGCAGAGCAGCACCATGAAATGCACTCCAGCCCGAGTGAGCTGCCTTTGTTGGGCCCTGCAGTCTAACCTGAGGCCCTGCGAAGGCTTCGTTTGAAGTTGTGCCTATGAAATTTACAGCGCATTCCTGAAGGACCTTCATGACCTCTGAACACTGTGTGTGTTCAATATACTCGAAAGGACAACGGCCTTTTGTTTATTCTGTAAAACTGGCTTTCATTTTGTCTGATGCATTCTTTTGTGGGAGGTGAGAGCAACCTGGCCTTCTGCTGGAGACAACCACTGGTTTTGCTGTTGTGACTGAGTAGTCCTTTCAGAAACTATCCACCTGATGCTCCTGCTGGTCTTTTCACTCCTGCGTGTAGGAGCAAAATTACAGAAGGATGCATCCGAAGCTTCCACGTTGTTTTCACAGCTTGTTTGACAGTTACACAGGGATCTAGACATTTTGTTCCTGGCTTCTGGAGTAATCGTTAGGTAGCTCTCTGTGTAGCCACTGGTGAATTAAAATACTAAAGATAGTAAATGGCATATATGAGCACAATATTCTAATGACTAGTGTAAGCCTAATCACTTAGTATTTAACTTATCTTTTCAATCCTGGCAATGTTTTCAAACAAGTTCCCACTTTTGTTTTTATTTTAAAGACTTTATCTTCTATTTTTAGAGAGAGGGGAAGGGAGGGAAAAAGAGAAACATTGATCAGCTGTCTCTAGCATGCCCTGCCCCAAAGGGCCAGTGCCCTGACCGGGGAATTGACTGGTGGCCCTTTGCTTTGCGGGACGATGCCCACCCCACTGAGCCGCATCAGTCAGGGCGACCACAGCATTTTGCTTCTCTACCTTGCTCTCCATAAAGCATAGGACCTCTGCTGACACCAGTATTTTTCTATGATTTAGTTAATGCAGAAAAAAAAAAAGACTTTCTAAGCTCTATTTTAAGCAAGTTATAATGTATGGTGTGTGTCTATGTTTGGGATTATTTGGCAGACTCACATGTAAGTCAAATACTCACAGGAGTATTTGTTGAGTACCATGTACTGAACACTCTGCTAATGGAGGGGGACTTCAAACAAGCACAGAACGTAGGCTTTATGAATGTACAGTTTAAAGTTGAGTGATAACACATAGGAGGTAAGACCTGTAGGTGTCCAACAGCTTTTAGCATTGGAAATGTTTACCTTTGAAAATGGGTAAGCGCTAAGGTTTTTCCAGCTCTGAAAACCTGGTTCTATGACTTAGAAGACAAAGGAAAAGAGTATACGATCAGATGCTAAATTTTAAGGCCTTGAAAGCTTTATGATGACAATGATTCAAAAGTCATTTTTTTGCCTCAAAACTGTTAGTAATGAGTAATTAAGGTACAAAAGGAAGAATTTTTATTTTTTCATTCCTTTTGTTAAAAAAAAGCATAACCAGAGTTTTTCCAACTTCTGTGAGCTTTTTACTATGTTCTCAACAAAAAGTGCTTAGGATAAAAATTGAGCATTGTAAAACCTTCCCAATGCCATATAAAAGCATATGAATTATCTTAAAAGCCACCTTCCATTTTCATGTAGTCATCAAGTATTTTGGGTGCCACCTACTGTGTGCAAGCCACAGAGAACGGAAAGGCAAATAAGAATAGGCCTTATTGTTCTACATTTTACATACTGAATTTATATGTTTATTGTGAATTATAAGGGAACGTACTAATTGTGGAATATACTCTGCCTATGGTTCTCTCTCTTGGGATAACAAAAACTCAGGGAATGATTCTCTTGTGTATCCACATAATAGACCATCATTATTTGCAAGGGCTCAGAAGTCAGTGGCTACTCTCAGACCACAGTTTCAATATTGGCAGGACCCTCTCATAAATGACTTCCAAATCCACATCTCTAACATGTCTGAATTCCAGTCACAACACTCCAACTGCTTAGTGGAAAGGCACTTGGATATCCTACTCACCTCAGCTGAACTTGACTGTGACATTATCATTCACAGCCCCTGCTCCCAATAGAATTCTTTAATGGTGGGCACCACCATTGTGTGTTCACCTATGGTTGAAACTTCTGAGCTATCTTAGACTCCTTCCTTCTTCCTTGTATCAGTTGGTAAGACCCGCCAACTCTTACTTCGTATTTTCCCTCGTATCAGACTCCTCTTTTGACTTCTGAAGTCAACGCTCTAAATTATTACCTGTCTCTCACCTCCTCACCTTCAGGCTGTCTGACCTCTCATCTAGCCAGCCATCATTTTTATATTAATTTTTCTCTAAAGGCATTTCCAATTCAAAGATATTATAATTCTATTACTCAAGAACATTTAGAACTTCCTTGTTACTTGCAAGATTAAGCCCAAACTGGCATTCATGGATTTCTAGTCCAGGTCCAGCACACATTTCCAATGACGTCCTCCCTTACTATGCCCGGATCAGGACCCCTGCAGCAGACCTGGACATACCTTCACGCTCTTCTGCATCTCGTTTGTCTGCTGTTTTTCTCTGTATTCATGTGTCAAGCACCTGTCCAAGCTGAGCCCAGTTATCTCTTTTTGTTTCAGTTGAATCTTCTGTGGTTTCTCTGTACATAGTGGTCTCTCCATTGGCTGAATCAACAGCCAGCTCCGTGCTCATATATGGCCTTGTGGTGTGTATGATGCTAACAATTCTCCCACTTAAATGGAGGTTGCCCATTATTCTTTGTATCTCCTATTGCAGGGAAAGCAGCTCACAGTATGTACTTCTTGGTCAGTCAACTGCATGAATGACTTAATTAATGGAGAATGAATGAAAAGATAGGCCAAGCTGACTTGGACTCAGTCTTGCACATAATTTCGACTACTTAAAACTTCAAGGGCAGCATTGTGTTCTTCCCAAATGCTTTGACGGGACTGGACTCAAGGGAGGAAGAAGATACCATTTCTCCCTCTGGGGGAAATTATAGACTTGGGAAGTTAGTGAGGAAATTTCGGCTCAAGCACCCAGAGGGAACTTGTAGTCCTACATCCTTCTGAGCCTCCCGTCTCTGGGTATTCCATGAAGACTGCAGAACATGCACAGCGGTATAAGAGTTCAAGACTTGCCTTTGCCCTGTCCAGAATAAATTGGAAACCAAAAGTCAACATCCCCGATCTTCTTCCAGACTTCTGGGAAATGCCTCTGCCGTGAAGGCACCAAGCATCCCATTCTGCAAGAGGTTTTGACAAATAGCCACCAAACTGTGTTAGGTATTCATTTGAGCTGTCAGCTTCGGTACGGGGCACTCTGTCGTTAGAGGTGTCAAAGGGTGTGGCATGGTGAGACTCACCTTACGACTCAGGCCAAGAGTTTGCCTGCCCAGACTGGCACACATACAAGTCCACATTGCACTCAAGGGTCTATTCGATCACTTCCTACGGGGAACAGGACTGATCAGAACCCTGATTAACTCACATTTTAGTGACAATAATATGTTTCATTTAGGCTTGTCTATTTGTATGGAGTAAGCATGATAAGATATTAAAAAGTTATTTTGTTTTATTATATTTTTATTGTTTCACTGTGCTGTGGTTCAAGAAGTGAAGTGAAATCAGTGAAGTGAAGACTTTCATTCTGTTACTAATCAGCCATCTGTGGACACGGGCATGATGTTCCCTCGAGGCCCGCTTCCACGGTCGTCACTGCTTTGGATCTTTCTACTGTTGACCAACCAAGCTGACCCATAGCAGTTCTAATACTGCAGCTTTCTATGGCTGGTTTCCTATGAGTAACCAAAGGGACTTCCTCTCCCCTTTCACACGCTTGCTGTGTGGGAAGGAAAGGAGCCTGTTGCTGACACTGTGATAATGTTTTAGAGTGAGGCTGGCATTTCACACTAATCAAAGAATACGTACCCAGTTCCCTGTTCTTAGCAGCAGGTGTTCTAAGCCTGCAAACATTCCTGTTTTTCCTTAGGAAATTATTGAAGAGCACTATGTCTGAGCCTCTGCTCTGCTCCTTTAAAGCCCAAGCAAAAGGGTTATGTTTGCTTAGTGTCCCCCTCCAAAAATACTGCCTCTAGAACTACACTGCATTTCCCAGACCTTGAGGATTCTAAGGTGCTGTGATTTCTAATGAGTCTTGGTCAACTTAAACAGATGCCTACTTAGTATCAGCACCACCGTGGTGACAGAAGCACATCATGAGACATGAATAAGATTAATAAAGATAGACACATAGTATGAGACATTGAAAATGACTCTTTTGACCAGGAGCCATTCATTCATTCATTCATTCATTCATTCAACAAATAATTCCTGAGTGCCTACTTTGTGCCACGCACCATGCCAGCAACTGGGGATACAAGGGTGAGCAAGGTAAAAAAATGCCTCATCTTCATGCACCTTATATTCTAGTAGGCAAGACAGACAATAGGCATGTAGACAAGTGCATAAATAACATAAATGTACATATGTGTACATTATATTATGTGTTAAGGAAATAACCAAGCATTGTAGCTAGGTGGTCATGGAAGACTTCTCTGAGGAGGTGACATTTATGTTGAGATTTGATGACTGTAAAGAAACTGACAACATGAAAAGTAAAGGAAGAGATTTGCCGAAAGATGGAAAAGTAAGTGTAAAGACCTTAAAGAAAAAGTAGAACTAGGTGAGTGGAGAGATGGGTAAGATCCAAATTATGTCGAGAGAACCCTGGAGGATACAGAATGAAAAGTGTTTACTGTGGAATCCTAAGTGGAGTGTGGAGGCTTGAAGGATCTTAACCAGTGTTGTGGTGGTAAGAAATGAATTTCATACTGAAAGATCATTCTGTGAAGGTGGGAATGAGGAAAAGGTCAGAAGCAAGCCAACTGAGACAAATGAGCTGAACTGTCTTCTGTTTGCTCCTACAGGACTTCCTTATACTCTGTCCTAGGTGGCTACTCCATTATTTCAACAGAGTTCCCAAGTCTTCTGGCTTCGGAAGGGTTTGACCCACACTCACTAGAGATCAGAGAAAGAGAGTGAGCTGAGGCCAGTTGTTCACCTAGATTCTTTCCTGCAAGGTCTATGTTCCTCAACTGAGGTCCTCGCTTCTCTCGAGGTGGCCTACTCTTTGTGGTTCTTTCTCCTTTTGGGTTCAGGTAACCTTTTCCTCCCCTCATCCTTCGGAGATTACACAGCTCTGATGCTGCCAGCCTGGGGCCTGCAGGTCTCCGTTCCCTTGATCCTGTGTGCTTGTTTGAGGACAAGCCCTGAAGCTCTCAGTCACCAGAGTTGGACAGAGTCTTTCAGGCTAAGTCACCTCCCAGGATTCCTTCTTCTGCTTTGATTTTGGCTGCTGTAGATTCCTTCCTTTCTTGACATCTCAGCAACTCAGTTACCGTGGTGTTTGTTACGTATTATTTAGCTTTTGTACTCACTGTGTTGGGAACATCATTAGCTTATCAAATCAATAAGCTTGTCTTCCACATATCCTAGTAACAGTCCCAGAATATCACAACCACGGGATGGACACAAAAAGGCCGGGACGATTTTAGTCTCGTCTCTCTGGGCCCATGACTGATCCAGACTGAGCAACTGTCCAAATGGGGGCAATCAGAGACCTTCCCCAGGATCCTTCTAACTGGAGCCAGTAGGGGCAGGGGATTTCTCCCCTAGCTTGGTTTTGAGCTATGAGGATACGATACCAGAATGCCTAGTACTCATTTTCCCCCTTCCATGGGGCAAAAGCCTGTTTGCTATTGGAGAGGTGGAAGCCAACCAGAGGCCAGCAAAGAATAGAGGTGGGTTGAGAGAAAGTGGTAGGAAAAAAGAGAAGACTTTGAAGGTATACGTTTTCTAGTTCTGATTGCTGAGACCCTTGAAGCTGCATGAGTTCCCGCACCTCTTCCTTTGATTCTGTAACAAATCCCAGTCTCCTCCCAATAAAGTGCCCAAGTCATATGGGTGGGTGGTCATCCAATGGGACCTCAGAGCCCCAGCACCGTGGGATACTTGGGAGACAGCTTAATGTCATACTCTTACCAGTGTGACCCTGTTGCAGATGGGCAGCTTGTGAAAACAACCTCGTGTTATTCCCTGTAATCCCAAAGGAAGTCTGTGCAACAGCCTAGTCCTCTGCCTGAGGATTTCTGGATCAGAGAGACTGGTTTTGAGTTCTGCACAGGGCTCCCAATTCAGGAGCCATATCAAAGGTAGCTGCGATGAGGCAGTCTTTACCATATCATCAAAGACAAAATTAAAACTGCAGTCAAATCAACATTTAGGAGTAATTAGCTTTCTTTTCTTCTCTGTTGCATTTCCAGCTGTTGCCAAAATACTAGCAGATAAGGTACCTTGAAGCGTGACTGAAGAGTTAACATATTTTAGAAAGTGAATACGAAAAACTAATTTCAAGATTAATTTCATTTTTTGCTTTTAGAAAAAAACTAACCAAATTCTACAAACATTTCCTCAGAAAGGAATGAGAAGCACATTACATTAGTATTCATGTTCCTTCCCTTTTAAAGCTTGCCAGACGGGAGGTTTTAAACAGTTGATAAGCAGAACTGAGTCCCAGTGCTAAAATCGAGTTCCTTACCTGATTCCTTGATGTCCAGCGGTTTCCTTGTGCAGTTGGCTTCACGCGAAGTGGAGTCAGCAGGTGGGAGGCAGGTGTGCAGCGCTGTGTCTCCCTGATTAACGAGCTCCATTCCCCAACGCCTTCCGGAGAGACCAGGTCAACTTTGAAGGGTCCACTTACATCACGATTAGCGCAGTTCCTGAACTCTGACCAGGCAAAACAAATGATTGATGTGTGAGCAAAGTGCTTCTACTGTCAACCCCTCTTTCAAAGACCAACAGGACCAAGTAAGAGGACCAAGCCAGCTCTGGGTCTGGGACGTCACCAAAGGGTCACCGTGCTCACAGTACCTGAAAGTGTCTGTCTCTCTTCTCTCCCTTCCTCCTTCCCTTGCTCTCCCACCTGCCATCCTTCCCTGTCTGTACCAGTTTCCTGTGGCTGCTGACAAGTTACCACAAACTTCATGACTTAAAACAACACAAATGTATTATGTTACAGGTCAGAGGTTGGAAACGGGTCTCACTGGACGCACATCAATATGCTGGTCCGATGACAAGGCTGCATCCTCCCGGAGGCCCCAGGGGAGACTTCCCTTGCCTTTCCCAGCTCCTGCGGGCCACTCGCATTGCTCGGCTCTGGCCTCTCCAGCTTCCTTCAGCCCCGCAGCAGCAGCGTTCTGACCTCTGCTCCCCGCATCGTGTCTCCTTCTCTGACGCTGACAATCACTCCTCCAGCTCCTCTTCTACTGCTAAGGACCCTTGTGATTACATGGGGCCCATGCGGGTAACATGGGATAATCCCCCGATCTCAAACCCAACCTGTTTGCGGGCTCTGGGGACTAGGTGTAGACACGGCAGGGGAAGAGGTGCATTATTCTGTCTACCGTGCCATATCCCTCATGAACCACTACAAAGCAAAAGTACTTTTTTTTAAGGTCAAAATAAGGATGAAGAAAATGTTTTGGAGTTAAATAGTGGTGATGGCTGCACAACCTCATTATATGCTAAATAACTACTTGATTGTACACTTTAAAATAGTCGATTTTATGCTAAGGGAATACGATACCAGAATTCCTAGCCTTGCTTTCCCCCTTCCATGGGGTTTTTGCCCCACAGAAGTACCATATATACAAAAATATACAAAATGTACAAAAAAGTCTAAGTTGACATCATACAGGTTCTATCCACCCTGCTGCTTTGTCTGTGGCTCTACTTACATATGAGCAGGAAATACCACTCACAGTCCCTCCTTCCCCAGCTTCATCCAATTTAATTTTCTCCTGAGTGGAGGAAACAAGTTAATGAATCCAGACGTCTCAATTTCAAGAACGATTAAAGAAGAGACAGATGAGCGATAAAATGGAATGTACTGGAGCATCAAAGATGCTTTAGGTAACTGAGGCTTTCAGCCTGTGACCAACCTCAGTCACACCCCGGCAGATCTCACTGGGCTGTGTGTGACTTGAAACAATCCCCAGGTAAATGAAATGTGCACTTGAAAATGCCCTACGAAGGTACGTGCAGAAGTTTGAAAGGTACACATGCTAGTAAATATTATGAAGGAGGGGATTTGGACAACCTGGAATCATCTGCAGCTACACACCAAAATGAGCAAAAGGAAGGCCCATGCAGGCTGGAAGCATCTCAGGTAGGTTTTAATGATGCCAAGTCATGAAGATAAAAGAAATAAAGAGCTACAGGGGTCCTTTCTCTGAGACCACAGGATTAAATCACCTAGAATCCATAGGAAGCCCTGGTCTGGCTGACAACAGAGCCTCTGGAGAGAGGGAAATGTACATTCAAGGATCCCGGGGCACAGGGTGGACCAGGCTCAAAAAACTTCCCTCCGCCATCTACCTCCGAAACTTATGTGTAGAATGCTGTATGTGGCTGTTTGCAGCAAGCTTTCCCAGCTTCACTTCTTAAACATCAACTTGGTTAGAAGGAAGAAGACATTAGAAATACGAAGCACAGAGCTGGAGAGGGTACAATGTCGCTTATTCCTGAAACCTGAGCCCTTGACCCGCAGTCCAAGTTGGGGTGCGTCCAAGTTGGGGTGCGCTGCAGTGAGACGGCCAACCAGTTCCCTGCCTGCCTCCTTCAGCTCTGCCCTCTCCGGAGGGGGAATTCAAACCTGTTGAGGAAGTGGTGTTTGCATCCAGTGAGACTACTTTTGTTCACTCTGAAAGGTGCTTTATTCTTCAGGCAATCTCATAACACTTATTAATCCTCCCACACTGCTGTCATAAAAGACAAACCAGAGATAAGCTTCCTATTTTTCTTTTTGCTTTGAGTTTGCATTTAAAAGCCTATGATGATGCAGGGAGAGTGGTTTTAATCATCTAAATGAACTCACATGGTTACTTACCCCGAACTCTTCCTTCGCTGTCACCAAGGGAGTGCATTTACTACACTCTCTCCTCTTGTGCATTTCCATTTCTGAGAAGTCTCCAGAAATGGAAGGAAGTGGGGAATCAGAATACTTACTCTGCAGACAAGGAGACGCTTCATCCTTAATAGCTCATGATACCGACGGGATGGTTGAGTCAACTCTATTTCTTGGCTAGAGACTGTGTCTGTCTAACTTGATTTTTCAAACCGTGATCAATGCGTTCCCACTTCGCTCCTACAGCTGGATGTCGTTCATATTTCAACGTCTCTGAAAATACAGGTTACATATTTTCTAGTTTTAGATGGGGTGGGAAAATCCTTTGATGTATTTGAGGTGAAAAAATACCCATCAAAGAAGAGTTAAGCATGTGCGCCAGAAAAAAATTGTAACTTAGTTCCATACTTGGAAAAAAGGAAGAAAAACAAAATCAAAGATGCTGTAATTCCAGGAATATATTTTAGTAACTTCAGGTTTCCATAGTAATTTTATCCTAATCTCTTATGGGTCCTAGGACATGTTAAAAAAAATCAAACCAAAATTATCAGTAGGCTTATCATCCAAGCCTTAATTTACTCACAAAAAAACTGTGGAACATCAAATTGCTTCTGCAGTATTTTTATGCAATTTCCTCTAAAACTATTTCTCTCTCTCTCTCTCTCTCTCTCACACACACACACACACACACACACACGGTATTAGTTGGTTAGTCTTATGGATTGCAACAAAGCTTAACGCAGTCAACTCCTCTTATGGGACACCCTGTTCGCCCACAGATTTGAAGGATAGCATGAAATATATAATTCTATATCTCCCAATCTGACATCATTGGGATCCAGTGCAATTAGCCTAAGCCATGAACTATCAGGGAAGGTAAATAATCAGTTCTTCAAACAGGTTACCCGCAGCAGGGTTTCTCCTCATGGACACTATTGATACTTGGGTCCAGATAATGCTATACTGTCAGGCTGTCCTGTGCATTGTGGGACATTTAGCAGCATTCCTGGTCTAGATGGCACCCAAGAGATGCCAGGGTCACTCCTCTTCAGGTTGTAACAACTCCAAAATGCCCTAGACATTGCCCCAAGTTCCTGGAAGAGCAAAATCATCCCTAGCTCAAAACCACCACTCGACAGTCACGGACAGTTTGGAATCTGATTTAGGATCACCGGCTCTACTGCTCCTCTTTCTCACTCTTCGCGGACTGAAGTGCATTTTGTTGTAGTTTGTGTGAAACATGAACGGTTGTGCAGAATGGGTTCTCAGACTTACACAATGCTCCATTCCTTGCCCAAAGGCAGTTACAGGAGGCAAACACCTTCTGAACTGATGGTTGAATTGTTTCACTCACAAATTGTTCAGTGGCTCTTTCCTTTTTTTCATTGAGAACCCCAGGCTTCCCTTGCAAATCACACCTGGTGTTATTCCTCGGGCCAACACTGCCTTGCTTGCCTTATTAGGTGGGCCTTCCAGCTTCCTCTTGAATCAGTATTGTGTCACATTTTTGTGATACTATTTAAACATTTTATTTCTTTTCTTTCAATTTTATTTTGGGTTGTTTGCAGGTTTACAGCTTACTGGCTGGACAATCATGTACTTTATGGAGTGCCACCCTCGATATTTCCAGTACCCACCTGGTACCACACATATTGATCACAGCACTGCTGACTGTTTTTCCTGAGCTGCACTGCACATCCCTGTGACTATTTCATAATCACCAGTTGTACTCCTTACTCTCCCACCTCTTTCACCCAGGCTCCCAACCCCTCTCCCCTCCGACCACCGCCAGTCTGCTCTCTGTGTCTGTGAGTCTGTTTGAATTTTGTTTGCCTGTTTTTTCATTAGATTCCACATATAAGTGAAATCATATGGTATCTGTCTTTCTCTGATTGACTTATTTCACATAGCATAATACCCGCTAGGTCTACCCATGATGTTGCAAATGGTAAGATTTCATTTTTTTTATGACTAATATTTTAATGTGTAAGTATACCACAGCTTTCTTATCCACTCGTCTACTGGTGGTCACTTGGGTGGCTTCTGTACCTTGACTATTGTAAATAATATTGCAATGAACATAGGAGTGCATACATTCTTTCAAATTAGTGTTTTGGGTTTCTTCAGATAAACTCAAGAGGGATTTTTTTATACATATACTATGTTGTAGCTTAGTGTTTTACTATAGTTGATTGGGTGTTTTTTTAAACATACCTGTATTTTTTGCCCTTGACATGTATGTATGTATGTGCATGTGTATATATGTATACATACATATATGTATATATGTATGTATATATATCCTGAGATTGCAAAAACAAGAGGCTTTCAAATAGTCTCAAGTGTCCCTGAGCCTTAAAAAAAGAACTTTCAAACTATTCTACATCCCCTTGCCCCCCACCACCATAAGTTTTACTGGTATATAATCGACATATAACATAGTAGTTTCAGGTGTACAACATCATGGTTTGATACATGTATATTGTGAAATGATCATCACAATAGGTTTAGTTAACACCCAGTCTCTCACATTAACGACAACTTTTTTCTTGTGATGCAAACTTTTCAGATCTACATTTTTTAGCAACATTTTTTGAAATCAGTACCACAAGAAGTTTGGTTAACATCCATTATCTCATATAGCTACAAAGAAAGAAAAAGGAAGAATATCATTTTCTCTGAGATGAGAACTTGCATTTACTCTCTTAACCAGTTTTATAGACAGCGTGGAGCAGTGTAACTGTAGTCATCCTGTTGTATTCCACACCCATCACTAGTACTCAGTCATGACTGGCAGTTCGTGTCTTTTGACCCCTTTCACCCAGTCCCACCCTCTCCTGCCCTCCCCCCTGCCTCTGGTAACCACAAATCTGATTGCTTTTTCTGAATCAATTTTTTTTTCAGATTCCACATATAATTGAGATCATACAGTATTTGTCTTTCTCTGCCCGACTTACTTCACTTAGCATAAGGCCTTTGAGGTCCATCCATGTCGTTGCAAATGGCAAGATTTCTTTCTTATGGCTGAATAATATCCTGGTATATATTCACATTTTTTAATCCACTCATCTGCCAGTGGACATTTAGGTTCTTTCCATGACTGGCTGTTGTGAATAATGCTGCATTGAGTATGGGGGCATGGATGTCTCTTCAAGATAGTGATTTCTTTCCTTTCAGATATGTACACAGAAGTGGAACTGCTGGGTCATATGGCAGTTCTATTGGTAACTTTCTGAGGAACTTCCATAGCGGCTGCTCCTACTTATGCCCCTACCAAGAGTGTGCAAAGGTCCCCTTTTCTCACATCCTCACCAACACTTGTTATTTCTTGTCTTTTTGATAACAGACATTCTAAGAGGTGTGAGGTGATACATCATCATGGTTTCAATCTGCGTTTTCCTAATGATTAGCAATGTTGAGCACCTTTTCATGTCCCTGTTGGAGAGTTGTATAGTCTTCTTGGTAAAAACATCTATTCAGTTCCTTTACCCATTTTTAATTCTTCCCATTGATGGTTTTTGTTTCTTTTCTTATTAAATTCTATGAGTTTTTCATGTATCTTGGATATTAACCCCTTATCAGATATATGATTTGCAAATATTTTCTCCCATTCCATAGAGGTTGCCTTTTCATCTTGTTGATGGTTTCTTTTGCCATGCAGAAGCTTTTTAGTTTTATGTGGTGCTGCTGTATTTTCTTCCAGGAGCTTTATGGTTTCCAGTCTTAAGTCTTTAATCCATTTTGAGTTGATTTTTGTGTGTTGTGTAAGACAGTGGACAGTTTCATTCTTTTGCATGTGGCTTTCTGGTTTTCTTAGTACCATTTATTGAGGAGACTAACCTTCCCCATTGCAAATTCTGGGCTCCTTTGTTGTAAGTTAATTGGCCATATATACATGAGTTTATCTCTGGGCCCAGCAGTTTGCTCCATTGATCCATGTGCCTGTTTTCCTGCAAACACCATACTGTTTTGATCACTATACTTTGGTAATATAGTTTGAAATCAGTACATGTGATGGCTCCAAGTTTTTCTTTTTTCCTCAAGATTGCTTTGGCTGTTTGGGCCCAGAGAAACTGGAGACCAAGACTGTCTCAGCATGTGTCATGCATCCATCTCATTACCAGGATGTTCTGGGTCTGCTACAAGAGTAAATGGAGGGCAAGTTTATTGATTAGATATCTTAAGTGACCCAATGCAATGGGGCACAAAAAGCAAATAATACATAATGACCGCCATGTTAAATGAGTTGCTGAGATGGCAAGAATGGAAGAAATCTATAGAAGCCAAAAAAAAAAAAAAAGTGAAAAAAAGAATCCTGAGGAGTGATTTATCTGAAAGCATCTGTCCAACCCTGGTGACTAAGAGCTTCTATTTTGATTGCTTCATCCAGTATAAGAGAGAAGATATGTTTTTATTATAACTTTTTTAAAAAGGGTGATTTGAAAATATGAGCAAGGAACACAAGACCATAAAAATGATCTAACAGACTTGAACAAAAGCCAAACAGAAGTACATGTCAGAGACTGCCTAGATTTTGTTCCTGGGAGACATAAGGACAACATTAAGCCATCATTGGATGTGTAGCTGATCATCTCTGGGGACTCTAAACTGAGGCTTTGGGCCTGTGATAAAACCACCTTTCTGCGATCTAAGTGACCCTCCTTCTGCTTCGTTTATTTACTCATTCTACAGCCACACCATGGATCATGCTGTCTCTGCTCTTAAGGTCACCGTGCCATATGAACTCTGGTTCACAGCCAGGTCATGACAATACTGGGTGACAAGTGCTGTAGGGGAAGAGTCAACAAGAGGCAAGAGGTGTTCAGGAAGAAACTACCAAGTCTACCTGGGTCATTAGGGGCAGTTTTAAGTTGTCACCTGAAGGCAACAGTTGAGTCTGGCATCCTGGGCTGTGGAAGAACACATGTGATAGTATGGAGCTCAGGAGGGAGCATGGTGCATCTGGAGAATTTCCAGTTTCAGTGTTACTGACTTATGGAGGGGTATGGGCAGAAAAAAGAGGAGGGACAGCCGACAGTGGACAGGCCCAAAAGACCTTGAGGGCCATGCTTGAGAGCTGAGATGTTCCCCTGTAGGGCACTGCAGGA
Organism: Tonatia bakeri; assembly: GCA_004024845.1. Taxonomy (NCBI): domain Eukaryota; kingdom Metazoa; phylum Chordata; class Mammalia; order Chiroptera; family Phyllostomidae; genus Tonatia; species Tonatia bakeri. The sequence continues at coordinate 25,569 of PVIA01008703.1, forward strand.
TTGCAATATGGGCTGTCACATGACTATGGGAACTAGCAGGCAGTGCAGGGTAGCAGCTACACAGACAGGAGTGATGAAGGCCTGGACCTGTGGGAGATGGGAGACAGATCTGAGAGATTTAGGTTAAATCCCGTGACCAAAAAAGTCCTATAAAAGAGAGAGGCAGGGCAAGAAGGACCCCCTGGTTTCCTGCTTGGGTAACTAAATGTAGATTAAAGTGTGAATAAAGTCTGACTTATGAAAATGAAAGATAAATATGCATTAGAAGAATATGCATTAGAAGAAGAACAGGGACCTGGAGCAAAACATCCCAAGGAGGGAAAAAATGGTCTGAATTTGTCAGCTGAGCATCAGCAAGTGTTACTGGACAAAAGCAGAAGGGGCAGGCTTTTTGAAAGTCCCAGGCCTGGTAAAACAAGCCAAAGAGAGGAGGAGGATTATCTTGGTTTCCTGATGTCATTAAATACAGCTGGGATGGAAGCCCAGGATCTTATTTTAGCAGTTTTAGCCTCCTCTAGACACAGAATCTTTGCTTCTTCTTACTTCTCTGATGAGAACAAGAAAAGTTTTTGGTGTTTACAGAGAGTAGTTATTTCTCCAACAGAAGAACACAATCTGACTTTATCATGTCAGGCTTATAAATGCTTCAGCAAACACCTTTGATTTAGCAATCACCTGTGCATAGGTTAGTCTCATATTCACTTAACAGTGCCACTGTCCATAGTGGCTTTGCTTCTTGCTGAGCCTGGAGTGTGCCCAACACATACATCCAAATATGTGTTTTTCTAAAGAGAAGGTGGGATAAAACAGTCTTTGGTCATTGCTGGGCCAATTTACTCATTATTGTCCCTCTCTTTCTCTGTGTCTTGCCTGAGACAGGACCGTGAGTTGCATCTTTACACTCTTTGCCCCTGCTCCGGCTCACACTTGCACCTAGGCCTGACTTGCACCTGAGATTGCAAAAACAAAAGGTTTTCAGTCTCAAGCGTCCCTGAGCCTTAAAAAAAGAACTTTCAAACTATTCTACATCCCCTTGCCCCCCACCGCTGTAAGTTTTACTGGGATATAATTGACATATAACAAAGTAGTTTCAGGTGTACAGTATCATGGTTTGATACATGTATACTGTGAAATGATCATCACAATAGGTTCAGTTAACACACAACCCCTCACATTAATGCCTGACTTGCACCTCTTGACTTTTCCTCTCCATCATCCTCCCTCCCCATCGTGTCCTGCACACTCCCACATGTAGTTCTCTCGTGACCTGAGTGAATCCAAGGGCGCCTGGTTGCCCAATGCCAGCACACCATCACATTCGAAGAACTGATCCGTCAGAAGTAATTAACACTAATTTGAACCTTGACGCTGTCTCTCGAAGAACACTAAGGTGATCCAATTCAAACTCACAGGACCACTTTTTCAACGAGGCACTTTCCCATTCTTCTCATTCTCCATCTCTATCCCACCCCTGCAGGTGCTTCCACGGAGTAGTTTCCTCCAGATGTCTTAGTTCCTTGCCTTCACTTGTGGCTTGTTTCTGCATAAGAGAGCTGGGGTGGGCAGAAGGGAAGGGACATTCCAGAACTTTCTGAGTGGGCTGGGGTGGCAGACTCTATTGGTTTTGGTCACAGTGTCCTCGAACTTTTAACACTCTGTTGTAATTATGTATTTGCTTGTCTCTTACACCCAGATCATCAGTCCCCCACCGAAATATTCTAAGCCCCCTCATAGGCTGGAATCAAGCTTGAGAAGGGGCTTGGGTTATAACTACTGCTCAGGGAATTGTGCCTAACTCTCTGTCTCTGCCAAAGCCTGGAGTGAGTGACTGTAAAGCCTGGATGTACTGAGACAGTAAATCCTGGACAGGAAAACGTGAAAGGGTCGGGACAGGCACCGTACTCATTTGTATTCTTCAGCTAGGAGGAATGAATAAGTGCGCTGGCATCATGTAGACTGGGGTCTATTTCAGTGGCTTAAGCTTGAGAAGTTGTAATATAAGTCTTAATCACAAGTCATTGCTTTCAACTGAAAGTTACTGCGGAGTAAGGAAGCAAAAAAGTGAAGACCAATTCTAAACTTATACATGGGATTTGGGGGAATTTTCATTTTTTTTTCTCCAGGAGAAATGATGAGTCTCATACTATCAGCCCAGATCTCACAATGCAGGATTTGCTTGAAATCCAGCATGATATTTGCTGCTTGAGTGTTCACATAACTCTGTATTGACTCTGCACTAAAGAATACAGACAACCAGTTTTAGGTAAAGAGTAAATGTGTGCTGGACTGTGTTGGAGACTGTCCAGCATCCGACCCTTGACATAGTCAGGTTGGATGAGACGCGTCTGCAAGGCAGAAGCGGCTGTGGCCAGATCTATCCATCTCTTCCCGTATGCCTGTCCCTATTAGCATCAGGTGGTGAAATTTTTGGACACCTGTGCTTTATAACAAAATACTCTGCACGATGCCTCTGATTCTGCATGGAATGATTTGCTGACCACTTACTAGAAGCCCCTAATAATCCTAATGCTGCCCACTCCCCCCACCTGGGAAGTAAAGGATAGAATTAAACTATGGGCAGACTAGCTGCCAGACATTGAAGGAAGCCATTGCTGGGAATGTCTAAGGAGTCACCATTCAAAAGCTAAAGATTTATTAGAACCACTGCCTTTCCCACGCCCTGGGCAGGAGTGGTTATTGTTGGGACCAGGTGGAGAGAGGAGGAAGGAGTTTTAATTAAAATATAATGATCCCAGTACATAAAAACATAATATAGCCCCCCCAGATATGTAGTTAATAGAGCAAGGTAAAAGAATCATTTATCTAATTTCTATAAACAATAACTAGTTTTTAAAGTACTCCTTGTATCCCTTTAATTTAGATCAATCTATAGAAATTTAGTAGATATTTAATTATTAATCAGCATGTGAAAGTTTGTGCTCATATAGCTTCATTGGTTATCTGATTAATGACCCTCTTGGTCAAAATAACCTTTGTTTTATATGGTTACTCTGTGGGACTTTTTGTAAATTTCAGTTTCCTTGTTTAATATGATTGATCTGTAAAACCTTCTGTGCTTTTTGAAATTATTTCTATGGTAACTGTTTTTGTGTTAATAATCATATCATGTATTGAACATTGTATAACCTCCCCTATAAAAATAAAGATTGATTTTACTCGGTGAGTCAGTCAGGTCTAGAGAGCCTGGCCATCCTCCGGCACCCCACCCGGTGTCTCACTTCATTCGCCTTAGCCGTGCATCCTTCGGGGACCGAGACCCCGCTGAGGCTGGCCCCCGGCAGGACTGTTTTTCTTTTCTTAACTTTGACTCATCTTATTTATTGCCAAACCCCTTGTATGCATGTTGCTCTTGTGCTCATATGATTTTGCTGTCCTGGGAAGCTGACTCGGAGTGGAGATTTACGTGTACAAAGTATAATGGGGGTACTTGGGTGGATACCTGGGAGGGGAGTAACAGAAGCAGGATTAGGCAGAGGGAGAAATTTAACTGCCTTGTAGTTGCAACAAAGACCTCAGCCAATCAAAAAGAGTTTTGGAGGTGGGATGGCCCTGTCATGGGGCGAGGCTGCTAAATCTCTATACTCTGCCGTCAGCCATTGGGTGAGAGTTGCCCGGGGAAAACGGTGTGATCTCCGGGGAGACAGTCCTTTTTAGTGGAGGGCTGTCAGCAGGCAAAGCTGGGGGATGGCTGCTTTGGCCCTGATAGGAGGGCCAGTATGGGTGATGCTCCACAGACAATACTGCACACCATTCAAGGCTTTCTTCCCCTTCTCAGAGAGGCTGCCTGTGACCACCTGCATTTTTTTATCCTCATCAAAAATTACATTACCAATTTGTTACTCAGGTGCTTGCTGACTATACAAAGGGTATTACGTGTACTTTCGGAAAACAGGGACCTTGGTTTTCCTGTTCATTGCTATTGCCATGAGACACAGAAGTGCCTGGCATGCATTTAATAGATGTGAATGAGTAATGTCTTGAGTGAGTAAGTTCAGGAGGGCAAAGCTTTTCATATACCTCATATATCCTTCCCCATAGAAATGGGAACCCAGAATTACGTGTGTATAGCACTTGCGGGTCTGATGTAGAGTAGGTGATTTTGGTGTAATGGATAGAGGTCTTGAACCAGAAGAGAGAAAAGTCAAGGAAGGCCACCTGCTATTCAGCAAACAAACTAACCTGGCTGCAGTTACATCACCTATTTTGAGGTCCATGTTGTGAGTTTAAAAGAGCTTCTATAATGCTGATGCTTGATAATTCTTAGCAGAAAGCAAAGGGAATGTGGACAGAGAAATAACTACTGATTAGAAGGTGAGCGGATTCTACTTATGTAAATATATCAGTTTTGTATTGAAAAGAAAAATAAAATTGCCTTATTAAACAAGACAGTAACAATATTGGACAATTACAGCTCAATGTGATAAATATACTCCTTAGGTGTAAATAATATTAATAACCAGAGTTTGATCAATTGCCTATTACTTCAAAAATAATATACTTTTAATACTATTGAAGTGTGACTTCTAAAATGATTTATTACATAATCCCAAATAATGCTAACAATATAAATAAAAACTAAAAAATAAATGCTAACCTAAAATGACAATCTTTGTGTTGTGTGTTGTATATGCGTGCACATGGGTATGTGTTTTGCATACATGTGTATACATATGTTTATGTGTTGTGTGTATATGTGGGGGTGTGTTGCATGTACATGTGTATATGTGGCTGTACATGTGTGTGTGTATTGTGTGTGTATGTGGCTGTGTGTACATGTAGGCTGTGCTGTGGGAAATATAAGACCCAATTTCATTACATATCTCAAATTTTAGAAAAAGCTCAGAAAATTTTCCCTGTAAAATAGCATAAGGATCATTATAATATGGATGAATCTTAACTCATTTTTTAAAGAACATAGCTAATTTAAATGTCTAATTGTAACCATGATGCTTGTATGACTAGGGTGTTAAATGCATCTCAGGAAGAAGTCGCATAACATCCCTGAAAAAGGAGATGATCACATTCCAAATTCAGATGGCTAATTGAAAAAAGGCATCAAATATCACTCTTTCCCAAATGCAACTAGAAATACTTTAATAAGGGATTTAAAAAATTAACTCACAAGGACGGTGAGGACAGAAAAAGAGAAAACACGTGCACATTTCCGGAAGCTGGAAGGGAGATGATAGACGTAAGCAACTTAACAGAGTACAGAGTTGAATGTTAAGTCAATAAGGACAAAAACCAAGAAACATTTTCTCTGCAGAATAAAGACTTGGAAAGTGGCAGTACCAAACACTTCTGCCTCAAAGGCTCTCTCATGCTTCCACCCAGTCAACAGCCATTGTCCCCCTTCCTCACCTCCCCAGAAAACCAACAGCTATCAGCACAGATTAGTTTTGCCAGTCTTATAGATGGAATCACACAGAATACGCTCTTCTGCATATGCTCTCTCAGTCTATGTCTATAGAAACCCCCATGATGTTGCATAGAGCAGGGGTTCATATTTGCACTCAGTATTCCACTGTGTGAATAGACCACAATTTATCCTTCCTATTGTTCACTGGCATTAGACTGTTCCAGTTTTGGATGATTATGAGTAGCACTGCTGTGGGCATCTTTATACAGGGTCCAGCACAAATGACACCTGTTTTTTATTACAAAATCATAAACATGTAATTCTGTAACATAACAATATCACATTCAAGCACACCACATAACATTTTAGGTGAAATGTTCAAATTAAAACTATACATTATTACACCTATGTTATTACCCTACTAACCACACTCAAGCAGGTCTTACTTTTGCAGGACCCTGTAGATTTCTGTTGGTGAATATAAGCCCTCACTTCTATTAGGTGTAGTCCTAGGAGAGAAAGTGTTAGACCAGAGGGTAGGCAAAGGTTTAACTTAAATAGGTAGAGCAAAACAGTTTTTCAAACTGATTGTACCAATTTATTCCTACCAGAAATAGATGAGAGTTCTAGTTCTACAATTTGGCCAATATTTGGTATTGCCATTCTAATGAGTGGGTATCTCATCTGTGGGTTTTAATTTGCAATAAGCAAATTAAAGGTATGTAGACTTATTAGAAATTTTGGATATCCTCTTTTATAAGTGCCTGTTTGAGTCTTGTGCCCATTAACTATTGGGTTGTCTGTCTTTTACTTAGTTATTTGTAAAAATATTTTTTAAATATATATTTTGGATTTGAGTTTATTACTGGATGCATGGATTGTGACTATCTTCTCCCAGTCTGTGACTCACCTTTTCACTTTCTTAATGGTGTCTTTTGATGAATTTCTTAATTTTAATATAGTCTAGTTTATCAATTGTTTAAAAAACCCAAATACTTTTTGGAATGGAGGTCAAAGAAAATGCCAAATAATACTGATTTGATGAAAATTGTATGAAAATGATATTTCTAAAACAATCAACATACATTTCTGGGCAACTGGTTCTACTCTACTCATAACAATTCAGGACTGAGGAGAGTAAAACACAGCATGTCTAGGCTCAGGGATGTGGGCAGAAATAAGGGCATTGATATGGTAACAAAAATAGGTAGGTTAAGTAATGTTGTACAGATGTATGCTGAAACCCCCAACCTCCCTCCTCCCTTTCCCAGACCTCTGTTATACAGAGTTTTACTCTGCAAAAAGAAGATACTTAGAAAAACTGATGGGTCCAAGAGAAAATATCTAAAAGTACCATGTATCAGAGTTCCTCAATAACCTACCTGATCAGCTTACCAGGGAAGGTTAAGCTCAGTGACTCAGCTCATTTGTTCAGAACTCTCAGTCACCTTTGTAAACTCTCCATGGGAGACATTTAGAAATAAGTCAACAGAAAGTAAAGTAAAGGCAACGTTTTGGAGACAGAGCTATGTAGTAAAAATAAAAACAAAAACAAAAGCTATAAAAAACTTAGATGAATATACCAAGCACATAAACTGAGAGATTCAATCATGAAAAATATCAATAATTCCCTGATTAATCCAAAGATTCAATAGAATCTAAATAAGTATCCAGGTAGAATGTTTTGGAGTAGAAATTAACAAGCTCATTCTAAAATGTATATGGAAATACAAAGGGCCTAAAATAACAAAGACATTCCCAAAGAGGCAGATAAAGACTTAACATATTACATCAAGACTTACTTGACATCAAGACTTACTACAAAGACACAGTAACCTAGATGGCGTGATATCAAACAAGATCAATGGGACAGAATAAGGAGCTGACTAAAAACTGAGATAGAGAAATACGGAGTTATTCTGCACGCACTGTCATTCCAATGGAGTGAGGAAAGAATGGTGTGTTCCTGAAGCGCAGATATAAGAGTATAATTGACAACCATGCAGAGAAATGATAAATCCAGACTTTCCAGTCTTTACCATATCCATGCCAGGAGCGTCTTCCTTTGGCATGGCAGCGTGCACCCCAGCAGGTCACACTGCACAGAAATGTGAGCTATGGTGCAGATGTCACCGTGACTGGCTGACAGGAAATCCAGGGCTGCTCATGCTGCTGAGTTGAGAATGATCTCTAGATCATGTGAGGAAGAGGTGGTATCACTAATAACTTCCACCAGAGCTAGAGGCAAGTCTCTTTCAGTCCCTTCTATGTGTTAAGATTAGCACCTCGGGAATAACTGCTCTGACTGTATGAACACCAAGTCGGCAGTTCTGCCCAGGAGAGTGCCTGCATAATCAGGGGCAGCTGGATTTTGGAGGTCACGTCTAAGTTGTAATTTCTAGCCTTGGTTTCTATAGAATTAGATTTCAGAATACTATTCCTAAAACACATGAGATGTTGGTCTGAGGCAAACTGAGCCAGATGTCTGGCTGTAAAGGTAGTAGATAGTAGGAACACAGGAAAAAAAAAAAAGAGTTATCCAAAGTGTGAGATCAGAACCAAGCCCTACATTAGCTTGGTTATATTTGGATCTCTAGAAGTCTCCTCCAAGTGACGATTTCTTGGCCCATTATTCAATGAAGGTTGTTAAGTGCAGATTTAAAATGACCTCTGATTGACCAGTATGATACAGGTTTCCCCCATAGTCTGAAAACAGAGCATTCCTATGAAACCTTTCATAAGCTGAAATGGCATAAAGCAAAGAAGAAGCCATTATCATTAATGTATATAGAAAAATTCTGAGCATTCCCAGACCCCAAAAATAACCTACTAAGTCAGACTAAATAACACATAAATCTTAAAATAACACTGACATACAGTAAAAGCAGGAATGATATCGTAAATACATAGCCTGGGTAAAGTACAGATAATGTAAGTACAGGGTGGTTTCACTTACTGAAAAGACTGACTGATTTCTCCTTACATACAAGAAAATGGAGCACTACATTTTGTACACCCACCAGCCCAGCTCAAGCAATGCTTTCTACTTTGTCCATTCCTTGATGCCACCTTGCCACTAGCAGAACCAACAGTGATTTCAGCAGCTTTCATGATTCTTTCTGTCTGCGTGTAAATAGTACAAATCATGAACACAGGCACGTTCAGCGCATGCTCAGTGTCTTTCAGTCCTCACGATTGGAATGCTAAATTACACCCAGTCTTAGTCCGAGCATAATCACACCTACGAGCTCTCTTAGGCGCTTCTGATACCTTACGACACCTCTTGCTAATGATGCACAAAATAAGCTGAGAGAGAACGCAGACGCTCACAGACACAGTTCAGAGCCACGGGGCCTGAGCTGCGACGCGGAGTGTGGTGCCCAGGGAAGGAGCTTGAACGGTGGGACTGCTCTCCCCCAGTGCGCGCACTGTATCTGGAAAGGCTGCAGCAAAACACACTGAATGCGCTGTTTTGCTTTTCACCGTTTTCCGTAAAAGTGGAAAATCCTAGGATTTTGTTTGGTTAGTAAAAACAGGTACTAAGTATACACAGTTCTTTCATAAAAGCAAAGTGGCTGAACATGAACTTCAAAAAGCAGGGGATACCTGCCATCAGGTTTTTTATCAAAGACGTGGGGAACCATCAGAATCACAGGTTGATTTTTAAGGTCATTTGTCCATGTAGGTGCAAGTGGCCATGCCATCAGCTCTAACTTCCTGCGGTCTCGCTTGCCATTGTGGGAGCCTGGGATGGACAGTGTGGCCAGCAGTCGGGAAGGTTAGGAACAAATGTGGTATGTGTTTCTCTCTCTTTACCTCCTTTGCTGTAACAATATCATGTGGCATATTATATTGAACTTCAATTGTATATTTTTAAAAGAACTTTAATGAAAAAAGGCGCCTGAAGCCATTGCATTCTCTGACTGGAGCTATCTAACTTACTGTTCCTGGAAGTGTGTCCTTCAGAATACTATCACTGCAGGGTGTAAACAGGTGTTACAGGAAAATAGAAGAAGAGAGAGACCAAGATCAAACAAGTATAGGAAAAAGCAATATGCCCGTCGATAAAAAAATCATTTGGTTTCGCTTTATCCTTTAAATATTTTTCAAACCACATTTATTATTTCAAGGTGAAAACATACTTTTACTTGTTAGTATGTACGTAAGCCATGAAAAGTCACTAAAATGCACTGACTAATGAAATTATCAAAGTCAATTTTTCCTGAAGAAGGGAATGACTGCAAAGAAGCAATGAATAATTGCTTAATAGTTTGTGTGTGTGTGCATGGGGGTGTTGCTGAGTGGAGGAGGACAAAGGGGAAAAATCAGGACTTTAAAAAATTGACATTAAAAAAAGAAATAAAGCCACAAGGTAAACAAAAGCAGCCCTCCCAGGACTCTCCCTGCAGCTGTTGCAGTCTGTGATGAGTTCCAGCCTCTTGGGAGTGAGCCATTGTCTTACCAGATTGGCACTACAGTCTGGCTGTGCTGAAATCTTTCACAAAGCACTGATTATGTGGCCTTCCCTTGGAAAACTTGTGGGGATACTAAGTGTACACTTACACTAGATAACATTTAATAAAAGTGTATTTGACATTTTAGGGTTCACTTAATGTAAGTAAAGAAAAGTAAAAAATCTTACACTCAAAAGACAGACTAGAATAAGCAACAATTTTAAGAGGGTAGAAAATCAAGCACTAAACAACAGTATAAAACACTAAAAACAGGCAATGAATGTTACTATCAGAAGTAGTTCTTCATGGAAAATTGCTCAAATATTATTCATGACACATTCTACACCACCAAGGCTTCACCCCCTAAGGAAAAGAAATTATGTCTCTGTATTAAGGGAAGGGCACACAAAACTGTGACTGGAGAGTGAAAAAGAAGAGTAAATTGAACTGACCTGAAGCAAACACTCTCCTCTGGAGCGTATACATTCCCCAGTTGCTCCCTCTTGCATCAAGCTGCGGGGAACACTGAGATCATCTTGGTCAGTCCCCTCTTTTCTTCAAGGGAGGCCAATTCTCCACTGAACAACTAAGGAAAGCTAGCCCACGTAATTTGTTTCAGCATGCTTCAGTTGTTGAAGGACTAGTTGAACCATGTGCCAGTAGAGAATATTTCCTGGACAGTGTCTATTCACAATAGCCAAGACATGGAAGCAACCTAAATGTCTGCCAGTGGATGAATGCATAAAGAAAATGTAGTATTGATCTTTCTGGCCAAGATGGAGGCAGAGGTAGATACACTTTGCCTCCTCGCACAACAAAAAGAAAGACAACAACAAATGTAAAAACAAAAAACAAACAGAATTGACCGAACATCGAACTGTGTGGAAGTCTGACAACCAAGGAGTTAAAGAAGAAACATTCGTATAGACTGGTAGGAGGGGCAGAGTCAGGCAGCCAGGCAGAGATGACTCCCAGCAAGGTGGCGGCTGGTGGACTGGGCGGTCCCACATTCATGTGCACATAAACTAGGAGGAACAACTGGCGGCAAGACAGACCTCACAACCTGGGGTCCCAGCTCAGGAAAATAAAGCCTCAAAGCCTTTGACTGAAAACACCTGTGGGGGTTGAGGCGCTAGTGGGAGAAACTCCCAGCCTCACAGGAGAGTCCATTGGATAGACCCACAGGGTCCTAGAACATACACAAGCCCACCCACCTGGGAATCAGCACCAGAAGAGCCTGGTTTGATTGTAGGCAGCAGGGGAAGTGACTGAAATCCATCAGAGAGCAGAACAAGCGCCATTGTTCCCTCTTGGACCCCTTCCCCACATACGACACCACAACGCAGTGACATAGTGCCCTGCCCTGGTGAACACCTAAGGCACCACCCAGTACTACATAACACCTGTGCCAAGACAAAAAAAAATATGGCCCAAATGAAAGAACAGATCAAAGCTCCAAAAATACAACTAAGCCATGAAGAGATAACCAACATATCAGATGCAGAGTTCAAAACACTGGTAATCAGGATGCTCACAGAAATGGTTGAGTATGGTCACAAAATAGAGGAGAAAGTGGAGGTTATGCAAAGTGAAATAAAAGAAAATATACAGGGAACCAACAGTGAAGGGGAGGAAACTAGGACTCACATCAATGGTTTGGGCTAGAAGGAATAAGTAAACATTCAACCATAATAGAATGAAGAAAAAAAAATTTAAAAAAATGAGGAGAGGCTTAAGAACCCCCAGAACAATTTTAAATGTTCTAACATCCAAATCATAGGGATGCCAGGAGGAGAAAAGGAAGAGCAAGAAATTGAAAACTTATTCGAAAAACGTAATGAAGGAGAACCTCCCTAATCTGGTAAAGGAAATAGACTTCCAGGAAGTCCAAGAAGCTCAGAGAGTCTCAAAGAGGTTGGACCCAAGGAAGCACACACCAAGGCACATCATAATTACATTACCGAAGATTAAAGATAAGGAATCTTAAAAAAAGCAAGAGAAAAGGAGACAGTTACCTACAAAGAAGTTCCCATCAGATTATCAACTGATTTCTCAAAAGAAACCTTACAGGCAAGGAGGGGATGGAAAGAAGTATTCCAAGTCATGAAAGGCAAGGACCAACATCTAAGATTAGTCTATCCAGCAAAGCTTTCATGTAGAATGGAAGGGCAGATAAAGTGCTTTCCAGATAAGGTCAAGTTAAAGGAGTTCATCATCACCAAGCCCTTATCATAGGAAATGTTAAATGTAAAGGGACTCATCTAAGAAAAAGAAGATGACCAAAAATATGAATAGCAAAATGACAACAAACTCCAAACTATCAACAACTGAACCCCCCTTCCCCCCAAAAGAAACAAAAAGAAAAACAAACTAAGCAAACAACTAGAACAGGAACAGAATCACAGAAATGGAGATCACAGGGAGGGTTATCAGCAGGGAAGCGGAAGACGGAGAATGAGAGAAAAGGCACAGGGAATAAGAAGCATAAATGGTAGGCACAAAATAAACAGGGGGAGGTTAAGAATAGTAGAGAAAATGGAGAAGCCAAAGAACTTATATGTATGGCCCATGGACATGAACTAAGGTCGGGGAATGATGGTGGGGGGTGGTACATGGCGGAGGGGAATAGAGGGGAGAAAAAAATGAGACAACTGTAATAGCACAGTCAATAAAATATATTAAAAAAAAAGAAAAGTAAATGTAACACACACACACACACACACACACACACACACACCATGGAATATTCAGCCGTCAAAAAGGAAACCCTGCCATTTGCAACAACCCAGATGAACTGGAGGACATTATGCTAAGTGAAAAATAATCCAGACTCATACGGACAAATACTACATGACAGCATTTGCATGAGGAATTTAAAATACTCAAATTCATGGAAACAGAGAGTAGACTGGTAGCTGTCAGAGGCTGGGTTGGGGTGTGGAGGGGAGAAGGGAGGTGCTACTCCAAGGGTACAAAGTTTCAATAAAATGAATAAATCCTAGAGATGTACTATACAGCATAGTGCCTATAGTTAGTAATACTGTACTGTACACTTTAAAATTTTTTAAGAGGGTAGACTTCTGTTAAGTGTTCTAATAATAATAGTAATAAAGAGGGTGGGAGGGGACTTTTGGGGGTGATGGGTATGTTTATGGCCTAGATTGTGGTGATAGTTTCACAGACACACACTTATCTCCAAAATTCACTGAAGAGGTAACATGCCTGTAAAAGAAAAACTTTAATTCAAAAATGAGAAGACTTGCTTCTTTTCAATAATCAGGGATGTAAAAATTTCAACAAAAAGCACAGGAAAGAATTCTGTTAAGATATAGTATCTGTTGTGCCTTGTAACTTGATTACTCAAAAGGTAAAGAAAAACCTTTTACAACCTCTTAATAAGAGTAGCCCAATAACCCAAGCAAAATTTTTCATTTTAAAAGACAGAGAAAATCAAACTGTAGTTTTACATTAGTATATAATTGATTCTAAAGCTCATTTTAAAAAATGTTAGAAGTAAATCCATCAGGTCTGTGTTGGTCAATATTTTTCCTCAGGCCCACTTACCAGGTGGGCATATCACGAGCATACTAAAATGCTGTGACCCTATATAAAGATGAAACCACAAAATTGGAACTCATAGAGTTGAAGATAGGCCTCTCCCTCCAAAAGCAAGGAGGGTAGCAGTTAATGATCTCTCCCATTACCATTTGGATCTCAGGTTATTCCACTCACTAGGTAAGAATTCCCTTCTTCCCTAAACCAAAGCAATGCTCTGCCAATAAGTTTAAACTTCTGAGTTAGATGAGTATAATTCTCTAACCAGGGAACCCTACTTCTCTTTCCATCTATTCCGTCTGGAAATCCAGTCATTTGTTAGCATTAATTGAGCTTGCCATATGCCGCCGCACATGACAGTGTTAATCAATTCCTTCTTCCAGAAGTTTTTCTTCCCTTGCTTTTCAATTTTCCCTTCCCTTCCGGAGAGCTGCCCAAATAAGAAACCTTGCGTCATTCTGAACACTTTCCTCTCCCGTATCTTTTATACTTTGTTTACATAACCTCTCTCATTCTCACTCTGATACGCCCTTCTGTAAAGCAGAATATTTAAGAGTGGGGACTTGAAGCCAGACAACCAAATTTAAATTCTAGCTCTATTGTTTATTGGATCGTTATACCTTTATGATCTTGGGAAACTATTATAATAATAAAAGTACGAATAAGGCTATGTGTCAGGCACTATTCTAAACATTTTAAAGTTATCAACTCATTTAATTATCACAACTTACAATAATAGGAGATAGGTCCTATTATTACTCACATTTTATAGATGAGAAAACTGAAAAGTAGAAATAAAATAATAATTCACTGAAGGTCACATAGATAGTAAAAGTTCAGCCAGGACTGAAGCTCAAATAGCCTGACTGAAGAGTTCATGCTTTTTAAAAAAATCCTCAATACGTTTATTGACTTTTAAAGAGAGAGGAAGTGGGGGAGGGAGGAGGAGAGAAGAGAGAGAGAGAGAGAGAGAGAGAGGGAGAGATTGGTTGTCTCCCGTACATGCCCTGACTAGGGATCCAACCTGCAATCTAGGCGTGTGCCCTGACTGCAGCTGGAACCCACAACCTTTTGGTGTAAGGGGCCACACAGCTGAACCATGTGGCCAGGGCAAGAGTTTATGCTTTTAACCACTTCATTCTTTTTGCTCCTAGGTCACAGTTTGGTACCTACCATGGAGTAAACAATAGGTATCAGCACTCTTTTAGTACAAGTGTGTAGCTTTCATCGTTTCTTGCTTGTACTAATGCATTCATCTTTGCATTATCTCATTGCAGGTCCCCACGCTAGTCGATCTTGTACTGCTACCAAGAACATCTTTTAAAAAACAGAACTAACCATGTTACTTACCTGTATTAGAAACTTTTAATGATTTCCATTTATCTATCAAATAATATTCAACCACAGCATGATGTTCAACAGCCTTAATGGTTTTGCCCCCAGCTAATGAAGCTCCATATTTTATTTCTCTTTCCTGACTCGTTCCACACTTGCCTGACCCCCAGCCACACCAAGTGTACTGGTCCACGTGGCTCTGTGGATGTTTACATCTTGGGGGAAGCTCAGTGGCACCACTGCTCTGTCAGACAGTTGGGTGTCACCTAGACCCAGTTTGACTTCATTTGCGAAGCATGGGGTAAGAGGGCCTCTGGGGACAGCCTTTCACTAGCGTGGAGATGCCAGGTAAGTGAAGGGAAGCCAGGTCTGTGGAGGAAACCAGCGGGTTGTCCTGGTCCCAGGTACTAGGTCTGATTGCCACAGAGATGGCAGCAAGCAGACATTCAGGTCCCAAGCCCTGCTGCTCTGGACCTCTGGGGGACCAAGCGTAACAGCAGCTTGGGAGCAGGTGGTCTTGCATTTCTGAAACAAATGTAAGAACATCCCAGGGGCAGAGGGCAGATGACAGGGCAGGCCCTGACTCAGCACCTGGGGATTGGGATTGCTGAGAGCAAGCTCCTGAGGCAGGTGGAAGGCAGTCACTGAGATGGATGTATGAGGCTGCTGATTTTGAGGATGTGGGAGCCACGTCAGAAATCTCAGCCACAACAGAGGAGGTCCTATGGCTGCTAGGAAGCCGAGATACAGAGACAGATATTCTGTAGCTTGGCTTGGAGCTGCGAATGGGGAGTTGGGGTGCAGACCAGTGAAAACTGGATACTAATGTGGCATTTGCACCCTCAAGTGGGATCACTGAGACCTTTCAGTCTATCAGTTGTGACATTTTGAGGTATACTCTACGACTCATCTGGCTGGACCAGTACGTTGTAACATCGTGTTTAAGAGTTCCTCATCTCCCAGATTTGCTGTTACCCTCCTGGTGGCTCTTTAACAGTTCTCAGGTTTTCCTCTGTCCTTTCATTAAGTAGAAAAAAGAAGGGACCTGGGACCCAACGCAGGACTGGGTTTAAATGCTGGACGCTGAGGTGTGAGCATCAGGATTGAAGACTGGTGATGAAAATCAGTCCGGACTTCTGGTGGATGGCAGGGTGCACTGTGAATGCTAGAAGATACCACCATCTGCAGCAGTCAGATTCCAGCCTCAAAATGAGAATCTTGTGCAATGTGTTGTGCCTTTTCCAAGACACCCACAGATGATTCACACTCTCACTCCATCCTCTGAGTGGCCCCTGAGTCACTCTCCATCCAGGCCTGACTCATGCTGCCCCTGCTTGTGCTTAAGCACATCAGACAGCAGCTATTTTCACACATGTCATGATTTCCACGGGGGACACGTATCCAGAGTGATGCTGGAGCACACACCTGTGCAGAACTTCTCACGTGGGTGCGGTGACCTGGTGCACTGGCGAGGGGCCTGGCATGTGAGCTTAGAGTCTGTCTCCAGGTAGCAAAGTCCTTAACAGGGATTTTAAGTAACCTCCTATTTTTTTATGTTTTTGTTCAGTAGTAAAGAAACATTAGACTTTGGTGGATATGAATTCTAAGTGGTGTAGAAAAGGGAGCAGTCAGTATATTTTTAAAGTTCTAATCAGCCTGAGCCTTTAAACTAGTCCTAAGTGCCTCTGGCCTACAATTCCCCACCCGAGACCACAATAAATTTGATTTTATCTAATTACCAATGAGAGAGTAGACAATTCATCCTTTGTTATCTCCCTGCTACCCTACTTATGACATTTAATCTGGTATCACATGATTCTGAAAGTAAATATTAGTATTCATTGCTACTGTACCACCTTATCTGACAATATTCTACTTATGTTTTTTCCTGAACTGTCATTGACAATGTCCATTAATACTAATGTTGTAGTTAATACACTTTTAAAAAATTCTCACCCAAGGATATGTATGTTGATTTTAGAGAGAGAGGAATGAGGAGCAGGAGGAGAGAGAGAGATAACTATCCAGGTGAGAGGGAAACATTGATCAGTTGCCTCCTGTATGCACCTTGACCAGGACTGGAACCTGCAACCCAGGTATCTGTCCTGACCTGGAATTGAACCCATAACCCTTTGGTGTACAAGTTGACACTCCAACCAACTGAGCCACCTGGTCAGGGCTTAATACACTTTTTTTATGTAAGCCATAGATACTCACACACCTTTTTTGAGGAGACCCTAACTCTGAATGTATGGTATATGTTGTGATAAATACATAAAAGAAAACTAGTCAAGATGACATATACCTGAGTCAAAATCTTTCAGTTATAAAGGAAAAAGACAACATCATTTATTTACCTGTATTTAAAAAGTATATTTTTAAGTATTGAAAATAGAAATCACATAAGTAAATAAAAAGTTCTCAAGCCCTGGCATTCAAATCACAGTTGTCCCGTAAAGTAGACTGTGCAATGGGTCTGGGCTATGATGTAAATGCACAGAGGGAGACACTTAGTATGTGTTTGTATGTCCATGTGAATCAGTTTTCCAGACCGTAAAGTGGAGATAAAAACATTCATGCCCAGATACTATTTCCTAGTGATTTTACCTGAATAGATTTAAAAGCCCAAGCAATCCCATTAGTGTTGTACAAAATACATGTGATGTGTTCTTACTCTGATGTGCTCATCAGGGAAGATCAGGGCTGTTTGAGCAGCAGGTCGGAGCCATTTGCTGTGGGTCCAACATGAGATAAGGAGTTTGTGTTAGAATGTAAGTCAAAGGCATCATAATTCATTTTCCCATCAATATATCAGAATTGTCAACTAAAGGTGTCTGTTATCCTCATTATAATAATAGAATTTTTACCTCAGTGTTTGTAAATTCCCATCAATATATCAGAATTGTCAACTAAAGGTGTCTGTTATCCTCGTTATAATAATAGAATTTTTACCTCAGTGTTGTAAGTGTGTTGATGCTTTTTCTTCATCAAGAAAGCCTTGCTTAAGAAAAAAATGTCAGCTGAGTTGTACAAAGGGCTTAGTAAACAGACTACAGTATTTTCATCCTGGCGCAGCTGCTAACCTGGGCAGGGACTGCAGTCAGTGCATGTTCCAGCAGGGTCTGCAGGCCACCCTTTGAGTAGCATTGTACCTGTAGGGTTGGAACAAATACCTAACACTTCAGTCTAAACAGAGTCCAAGCTGGACTCAAAGAGTATGAATATTGCTGGGTAAAAAAGTTGAAGGGGTTAAGTAAACCAAACAAACAACAGCAACAAGAACTCACAGAGACAACAGCATGGTGATTACCAGAGAGAATGAGGGGCGGAGGGAGGTAGAAGAGGTTAAAGGGGGATAAATGGAGATGGAAGGAAACTGGACTTGGGGTGGTGAACACATAATACAACACACAGATGATGTGTAATAGAATCATACACTTGAAACTTATATAATTTTATTAACCAATGTCACTCCAATAAAGTCAATTAACAAAAAGAATTAAACATTTGAGTGAAGTGTTCATGGAATCTTTAATCCCTTCTTTCAATCAATCAATCAATCAATCAAAAAGCTAATATCTAATTAGAATATATAATGAGCAAGGCGTTATAGCAAAGATTGGGGAGGATTTGAAAATCGGGGTCCTTGCCTGCTTTTGGAAGTTTGCCATGTAAATGGAGAGGAAAACAGCTGCAGAAAACAAAACTTAGGCATTGAAGGTAAAGGCCAAGCAAGTGGTGCAGATTGGAAGGAGCAGTACACAGAGCTGACTGAGGGGGCTCCAGGAGGCCCACAAGGCTCCACCATGGAGGCAAAACATAAGCAGGCCCTTTAATGATGAAACCCTCCATATGGTCTGAGAAAACTGCAGAGGACGAAGAAACTGGCACGTTCCCAGGAAAATGAGGAAAAGTAATGAAGTGAAGAATTTGAAAGTAAGGGAGAGGTAGACTGGGGAGGTAAACTTCCCCTGGGGGCCATGGGGTGCAGGTGCTTAATAAGCATATGTACTGAGTTTCTTGAAGACAAGCTTTTTATTACTGAAGGCTGATTTAATAAGTGAGCAAGGACTTGGGTAGGGATGGTGTTTTCCATTTTAATGTGCAAGGTGCGCCTTTATGCAGAATTCTGACTGCATGAATTGTCATGAATACCCTGCAGGTTCAGTTTTAGTTCCGGTTTACGTGTTAAGAATGGGACATTTCATGTGTGAATGGCTTCTAGAAAGTCCTACTCTGGTACGTAATGCACATATTCATAGCCTTTAGAAGTATCTGATCCAGGGTGTAGGCTTAAATCAAAATGAATTTTCCTAGGAAATCTTTAGCAAGTAATATCCTGGGATACATTCCAGGAATGATCAGTTTCCATGTTATTCTCCAAATTTTATGTGGTGAGTTTAAATTGAGAAAGCTCCTTAAACCACATACATTTGTTACAGAAAATAAGCTAACTTATGTGGAGCAAATATTTCTTTAAGATCGAATTTACATTATCCTCCCTGTTAAGCTTTTTTCTTACACTTTATTTTCATTTTTACAAAATGCTAAGCATATGAATCCATAAATTCAAACTGGTGAAACACAATGCTTGAATGTGAGGTTTGCTCCTTTCCTTTTCTCAATCCTCACACAAGGATATGTTTACTGATTTGAGAGAGACACAGAGAGAGAGAGAGAGAGAGAGAGAGAGAGAGAGAGAGAGAGAGAAACATCCCGATCAGGGATCAAACCTGCAACCCAGGTATGTACCCTGTCTGGGAATTGAACCTGTGACCTTTCGCTGTATGGATTGAGCCAACCGGCCAGGGCTGCTCCTTTCCTTTTCAAAGTTCAAATGCCTGTCATTGTCCTAATTCATGAGGAGACTGTTCAGGGAATATCCTAACTGCCAATTACACCTGTATCTCCATGCAGTTCGTGTGGTAGAAGAAAAGCCTATAATTCTGCACAGTTAAACTTGTGTGACTCAAAATCACTGATTGAAAGATTTAATGATCTAAATTATTTCATGGGAGGGAAATGCCTCCCAGAAAACCCATTAACATGCCAATAATTTCACTAAGTTTCAGTAAGTGGTTAAGGTGATATCAAGATGAGGTATATTTGCATTTTGGCTTAGAAGAAACTGACATTTGCCTAACATTTCCAAGTTCATTTGCATATCTTTCTCACAATCATTTGTTTTCAAATCAGTTGCTTCTCATTCCCAGATATACCATTGTGTAATTAGGGTTAATTCCAAACTAAGCCTGAAGAATTTGTTCAAGAGCCCTTGAGACCCAGAGGGGGACAGGAAGTCCCCACCCAATCTCCACAGCCACAGGCAGTGAGGGGGAGATACCTGGCCAGAGGCACAGGTTCCGTGAGAATGAGGAATCTGGGGGATGAGCTTCAGTCAGGTCAGGGGCAGGGAAGCTTGTTGGAAGAAAACACAAAGAAAGGGGAGAAAAGAGAACAGAATGATGAATTACAACCCAGGAATCTGAGCACAGAAAGGAGAGATGGCTTGCCAGTTTTTCATCAAGTTTTAGGCGTTACATAACACCTAAAAAAATCATGCACCATCAAAGTTTTCATAATTTGTTTAGTGCCCTTCCATTAGTGAACTTCAGATGCAAAAAGGGATTCAATAGGTTCCCTGGGGTCAAAGTGTGAAAGGAAAGACTTTCTAATTTGGAGTTCTGGGTAGAGCTTCCCTAAAGATTCTGACACTGCCTTGGATTTCCACCCTTTTGCTGTCAATTACTGAGTTTCATGTTGCCTGGAGAGAAATTTTTTCACAAGCAGTTGCTTTCCTACAAGATTGAGTAACACATCTGACAGCATTCTCTGTGCCCTATCATTAATTCATTTTATTCACTGTGGTTGCAAAGATTAAAACCAGCTCCCTGATGCATTTGTAAACACTCACAGAATTCAATTTGAGTTCAGCATCAATTAATGTGCCATTAAGCATGTTCTCTTTTTTCCTGACACTGCATGATACTAAATCCTTTTAAAATTTTAGTTGTTCTTAGCAATTTACACTGTTTGAAAATAATATGCAGTGACATAGCAACTAGAAGTCAAATCTACAGCCGATTTAACTCAATGTATTCCAAATCACAGTTCATTTCCCCATTAATATATCAGAGTTGTCAACTAGAAGTGACTATTATTATTATTAACAGGATTTCTATTACAGTGTGTGTCCAAAAACCTTCATAGAAAACACTTTTTGATGTGTGTAAGTCTCATTAGAGGTCTTGCTATATACATGGAAATAAAACTAGATTCCCTAGAATCCCATTGTAGAGAAGATGTTGGAAAAAGGATATGGTACTGAAGTGTTTTTTCTGAGGGTGGGAAAGAAAAATTAGTATAATAGAATCGATACATTACTTTCTAATGTTTAGCAAGAATCTGGTATTTTTGTCACTATAAGTCACCCGATTGTTAAATTCAGAGCATCTGTGTGAGGCACCGATTCAAAGAAGCTTTTTGTGACGGTCCATTCTGGATGAGCATTGTCTGTGTTTATGCTTTTGTCTAGGAAATAAGCAATGGAGACAAGTCATTTCAACACTGTGTTTTTGAGAAGCAGTACTCGACTGAGTGATACTGGCTCTTACATTCAAAGAATGTGTGCCTGCCCACCTGAGCTGGAGAGCAGGCAGATTACTGGAGGCAGCGATTTTTGAACAGTACCTGCGTGGGCGGCTTCTTTTTCATTCCCGCTCAGAAAGAAAAGAGAAAAAGAAGGACTTATGTAAACAGTTCATCTGTTCTTTCTCAAACAGAGCAAACCATCTTTCTTTTTAAACAACTTTCCACTTCTTTTTGCTGTTGAATCCTTCCATTGTTTTGGTTAAGCAAAGGCCCCTATTTGTATGAGAGAGTAGACTCTACTTTAAGCCTATATTCTACCATTTGAGAATCAGGGAAACTACTGAAGTATCTAAGAAAATCAAATTTCTTTGGATTAATGAAATATTTCAGGAATTACAATGTTTTAAATAAAAATGCATTTATGCCTTGAATTTATAGGGAACATTCTTTTGTTGTTTTTAAAAATTAAAAAAAATTAAATTACAGTTGACATAAATGACCTTCCATTTTACAGGAACATAAACCCATAATTGTCACAGCTAAAATGTATTAAGCATGTTGTTTGTGACATTCAAACATGACACATGCAAAGCAGTCAGGGTCCTGTAGGGGAGGCTGACAGAGGCACGCCATGGGTCCTGTGATTCCCTCTATAACAAAGACATGAGGAGATGCTACCGCTAGTGGGAAGGAATTCTTACTCGGAATGGTTTAGCTGAGACACCTGTACAAAACACAAACTATGCCATATTAGAGGTCATTATAGTTATTAATCACATGAGTTCATTAATATATTTAATTATAAACACAATTGACAAGATAATTCCTCCAAGATATCATGTGGGTCCAATGATTAAAATCTGACAGAGCTTCACATACTTTTCCATAACAAAACACAAATTATAGAAAGACATTCCATCAAAATGTACAGTTCTTATATGTTAGGCACCATTAAGCTTCAAACAGGAGACATCTTTGTGATGTTTTATGTTGTGGAACTTTTAAGATGGATTTCTAAAAGACCGAGTTAATAAATACTCTGAACTGTGTTCATGTCTCCAGCCAGTCATCACTTTCCAGAGTCCTGAGCACAGCAGTCTTTAGAAAAGTGAAAGAAAAACAGGTATTTTTAAAATGTGATTCCTGGATGCTTTTGCATTGAGAGCCTGGAGTAACTGAGGACACTTTTCCATATAAACTACAAGAAGAAAGAAGATGGTCAGCTGGAAATTTTGAGCAACCTCAGTGCAGGGGAACCCGGCTCAGGTGGTCAATGGGATGAAGGGCACACTCAGACGGGACACGTGGTATGAACTGGTGGCCCAGTGCTGGGTGGGGTGCTTGACTGGTCAATGCAGACACGGTGGAAACGTTCCATGTGGTCAGTGTGTCTGTCCCGACAATGTGTCCAGATCATCGGCTTGAACAGTTCCTGTGTCCAAGTTTTCATATGATTATTAGAGGTTCAGGTAACAACTGGCTTTAGTTTTAATTGCAAATCATGCCTAGCAAAATCTTGGGGGTAAATCTTTAAGGTGGGAATGTACAAAGATCATTTTAAAGGGAGCTATGCGCATATGACACGATAGGCGTCCCTTACCAGAGCACACACCTGGGTGTCTAACTGTGGAGACGAGGGAATTCTAAGTTCATCGTACCATAGATTAACCTAAAATCATAATTATTTTGAACCTAGATAAACAGATAAAAAGGAATGGCAGCAGTTTATCTTTCACTTTATTATTTAATGAAAAATAACTGCATTTTGCTTTGAGAGTTACAAAACCCAGACACTGATTCTTGCCAGGGTTTCTCCTACTTGCCCACCACCCCACCAAGGACTTGAAGTTCTTCAGTCACTGTGGCAAAGATCACAGTGCCCCAGACAAGCCTGCCCTGTCCTTGCTCTCAAGAAAGCCCTAGAGAAAGGCACCTTTCTTTTTAAAACAGTGCATTGGAACCTATGTGTTTAGCAAGGGTCTCTACTGAATTTCAAAGACCTTGGGGTGAAATGTGTTTCTGCCTCTTCCCAAATTGAGATGGTCAGTCCACTGGATAGTGCCAGCCCTGGTTATAGCACATTTTGCATCAGACATTATCTTTTGTAGGCCAGATAACATCACCATTAGGAGAGGAATAATCACACACAGTGCCTCGTTTTCAGTCTGTCCAGGCATTCAGCTGCATGGCCATTCCTCTTCACTAGGTCCTAAATGGCAGATTGACGGGGAGCGGGGTGGGGAAATACGAGGGAGTGGTAAAGAAATTTATCTCGAATTGCTGCAGGGAATTCAATTTGTGGCCCAGCTGAAATAGGTAACCTCTTCTAGTTAACAGCCTATAAACATATCAGATGGCATTGTGACAAATGTTCTTTAAGATGACCCTTGGCAGGCAATGGCGGGTCCTGAGGCTTCTGAGGCCAAGAGGAATGGTATTGCTTTCTTGTGAATTTTCCTGTTAACATTTCCACGAATCAGAGGATTCCAAAGGTTGGTGTCTTATCTAACAGACTTTTTTGTGTATACTTATTTCACCTACTGTAGTAGGGCCACCAAACAAACAGTGACTTTTGTGGGAAAAAAGGAGAGGGGTGTCTGAATGCCGAAATTCGATAAGAATGTTAAGACGTGGGCTGCATTAGGCCTTCAGGGAGGCCTGCTGTGGTACCTGTCGTTTTGTATTTAGATGTAATTTTGACTGAATTACTGCAATTTCAACTAACATATATTAGAAAAGGTTATTATTCTCTCCAAGAGGTTCTCTGGTTTTACTTTATTGCAAAATAGTGATGCAGATTAATGTAAACAGAACTGGAAAAAAAATTTAGGTAAAGATAAATTGCTCTTAATTGAGGATCATAATACTTAACAGATAATTATGACTCTTCCAGGATAAACAAAAAGTTATGTGTAGAATTATCAAATATATTAAAGTCAATTTGTACAATTTCCTTCAGATTTTTTCACAGCTATCATGTTAGAGTTAACACATGTCTCAAGCTTCTGAAATTAAATGTGTTCTTGCAATAGAAAATGCCCTTCCTGGGACTTGGAAGACGGTGGTGTGGTAGGGGGGAGCAGATTCCTCTTTCCCCTATACTCAGGAGAAACACTGACCGATCTACAGAGAAACAGAACAAAAGGCCAACAATATCACAACATTTATGAAAATTGGAGATCAAAAATTATAGCGGACATTGAAAAACCAGATGGTAAGGAGACTGCTTCAGGATAATAAGGGCCCAGAGATCAGCGCGGGGACCAGGGAGGTTGCAGCCCTCAGGCCTGATGCTCCTGGGTCTGCCTCAGGGCACTCGGGAGAGCTGGGTCAACGCCACCTCCCTGGCCAGATAAGGATTGAGCAGCACCAGGGGAGGCCTCGTTGCTTGAAGGAACAGAGAGGGGAGTGAGGACTGAGAGACAATCACACAGAAGCTGCGAGCACCCACGCATAGCCCTGGGAAGAGTGTGCGCTGGAGCCTGTGCGACCAAGGGCAGCCTGGCCGTGCACCCGCACCCCCAACCTGGAGATAGTGTGGTTTTGTTGAAGACCCAGACCCCACAGTCCTGAACATGGAAAAGGCACGGGCGCGCCATGGGATCTCCGGTGCACAGGATGTGAACTTGGGGGAAAGTATATGCCTCTCGGGATCCCCAGAGCTCTCACTGTGAGCCCGGAAAAGGTGTGGGGGCTCCGCGGAATCCTGGAGCCCGTGGCGGAAGTACGTGCCGCCTAGGGTACCCCAGTGCTCAGGCCATGAACTTGGGGGGGAGTGCATGCCCCTTGGGATCCCCAGAACTCAAACCATGAATCTGGAAAAGGTGCGCGCGCTCCGCGGGATGCGGGAGTCCACAGGGGCGAGCTCCAGAGAGCGAGCTTAGAAGCGCCCAGACCCACACATAGGGCCCTGCGGAGAGGCACTGAATCAGCTCTGGGGAGACTGCACAGCTAGCCCTGGGGACAGTAGGCGAGAAACTGACTGAGTTCAGACTGGGAAGGCAGAAAAACCACTCCAATCTCCTTGCAGCCTCCTGAAGCCAGCAAGACCAGAAAAACTGGTTTGGCCAGTTAGAAACCAACAAGAGGTTTTTTCTCTTTTTCTTTTCTTTGTTAGATTGTTTGAGTTTATCTTTTTTTAAAATAACTTTTTATTTTTTAATTCTTATTATTTTTATATCTCTCAATTCCTTATGCTTCCCTTTCTTTCACTCTAGTGTTATTCTTTCCCTTCCAAATTGATCTCTTCTTCATTCCATCTTCTGCTTTTTTTCTGAACCTGAAAGTTATTGCATATTTGTATTACCTTTTGTCATTATTCTTATATTTTTTATTTTAATAGTATTTTGGTATTCCTCTTCTTTCTGTATAGTCTCCTTTGCTTGGCTGGTTATACTGTATCGTTTGATAAGTTTCCCCTGTTATCTCATTCATAGTGTATTGCTAATTTACTGTCCTTCATTTGTATTCCATTACTACACTACTCAAGGTTTTATACTCCCTATTCTTGTTATCTAGATCTCATAGATTCTGTCATATGATTATTGCTCTAATATTACTGTAAATAAGACCTATTCCATGCAATTGTAAATACTACACAACACCCCTTGCAGGTCTCAGCCCACTTCGCGGTTTCCCAAACTCTATTACTGTAGTGGTTAACTCTATTCTCTCACACACTACACCTATCTACTATTCTTTACTCTCACCCTACTCAGAATCTGACCTCCTACAGCCTCACTGCTTTCTAGATCCAACTCACAATCCTTTCCTCCCCAACAAGAGTCTTATCTTCTTTCCATCCTTTCTAAAAAGTGGCTAGTGGGGTGAAAGATCACAGTTAACACAATACATATCCAAAGGATCTCCCATCTCTTCTATATTGGCTGCTACTGTAAATATGATAGAATACTCTCTTGCTGTCCTAAACCATTTGCCTTACCCCTCCAACTGATCACAAAAAAGAGTATGGGGAAGCTGTGAACACCAGGATATCTCAAAGAGACTGCACCACTGAATCTCACAGGTATTCTACCACCGAAGTTCACACCATAAACCCAGGGAACTAGAACAGATCAATTTAAGAAACAGAGGGTAACAAGAAGAGTCTCAGGAACAATGAGAAGACAAAGAAACAATCCCCAAATGAAGGGAAAGGAGGAAGCCTCAGAAAGAATGCTAAATGAAATAGAGGCAACTCAACTGTCAGATATTGAGTTCAAAGAAATGATTATCAGGAAGCTCAATGAGCTCACAATGATCTACGAGAAATTAAAGGGAAACTACAACAAACTCACTGCAAACCATGTCAACATGAAAAAGGAAATAGAAACTATCAACAAGGGCCAAGAGGAAACGAAAAATATAATTTCTGAACCGAAGAACACAGTAGAAGGAATGAAAAGCAGGATTGATGAAGCAGAAGATCGGATCAGTGAACTGGAGGACAAAGCAGAAAAAACACCCAGAAAGAGCAAGAAAAGGAAAAAAGCTCAGAAAGAATGAAGAGGGATTAAGAGAAATGCAAGATAATATGAAACATAATAATATCCGTATAATAAGGATACCAGAAGGAGAAGAAGAAGAGCAAGGGATAGAAAACCTATTTGAAAAAGTAATGATGGAAAACTTCCCTAATTTGTTGAGAGAAAAAGTCACACAAATCCAGGAAACACAGAGAGTCCCAATCAAGAGGAACCCAAAGAGGTCCACCTCAAGACACATCATAATTAAAATGGCAAAATTTCAAGACAAAGAGAGAATCTTAAAGGCAGTGAGGGAGAAATAGGAAGTAACATACAAGGGAACCCCAATAAGGCCAGCAGCTGACTTCTCAATGGAAATGCTCCAAGCCAGAAGAGAATGGCAAGAAATATTCCAGGTAATGAGAACCAGAGGTCTGCAACCAAGGCTACTTTATCTGGCAAGGCTCTCAATCAAGATAGAAGGCCAAATAAGAAGCTTCCCAGACAAAGAAGTCTAAAAGAATACACCTCCACCAAACCAGCTCTGCAAGAGATACTAAAGGGACTGCTTTAAGGAAAGGAAGGAAAAGAGAAAGAGAGAGAGAGAGAGCGGAACACAGGTGCATAAATGGCAATGAATAAGTACCTATCAATAATAACCTTAAATGTAAATGGATTAAATGCTCCAATCAAAAGCCATAGAATATCTAATGGATAAGAAAGCATGACTCACACATATGCTGCCTACAAGAGACCCACCTCAAGATAAAAGACCTGCACAAGCTGAAAGTGAAGGGCTGGAAACAAATTTTCCAAGCAAATGGACAGGAAAAAAAAGCTGGGGCAGCAGTACTCATATCAGACAAAACAGACTTCCAAAAAAGGGCCATAAAGAGAGACCCAGAAGGCCACTTCATAATACTCAAGGGAAGAATCCACCAAGAAGACATAAACATTGTGAACATATATGCAGCCAACACAGGAACACCCAAATACATAAAGAAAATCCTAGAGGACTTTAAGAAAGATATTGACAGCAACACAATTATAGTAGGGGATTTTAACACCCCACTGTCAAAAATGGACAGATCTTGCAAACAAAATATCAACAAAGATATTGTGGCATTGAACAATACCCTAGAGGAAATGGACTAAACTGATATATACAGAGCCCTCCATCCCAAAGAAGCTAAATACACATTCTTTTCAAATGCACATGGAACATTTTCAAAGATAGACCACATGATAGGACACAAAACAAGCCTCAACAAATTCAAGAAAACTGAAATCATACCAAGCATTTTCTTGGATCACAAGGGCCTGAAACTAGAAATCAACCCCAAGGAAAAAATCCCAAAACACTCAAAATCATGGAGATTAAATAGCATGATATTAAACAATGAATGGGTCAAGAATGAAATTAGGGAAGAAATCAAAAAGTTTCTGGAAACAAATGAAAATGAACTCACAATGACCCAGAACCGATGGGACACAGCAAAGGCAGTTTTGAGAGGGAAGTTTATAGCAATACAGGCATACCTAAAAAAGATAGAAACATTTCAAACAAACAACCTAACCCTACGTCTACAAGAACTCGAGAAACAACAACAAAGACAGCCCAGAGTAAGTAGAAGGAAGGAAATAACCAAAATCAGAGCAGAAATAAATGACATAGAGACTAAAAGCACAATTCTAAGGATCAATGAATCCAGGAGCTGGTTCTTTGACAAGATAAAATTGACAAGCCTTTAAGCAGACTCATCAAGAAAAAAAAGAGAAGACCCAAATAAACACAATCAGAAACGAAAGAGGAGAGATTACAACTAACACCACAGAAATACAAAGGATTGTAAGAAATTACTATGAAGAACTGTATGCCAAGAAATTTGAAAATCTAGGTGAAATGGACAAATTTCTAAAAAAATATAATCTTCCAAAACTCAATGAAAAAGAAGCAGAAAGCCTGAACAGACCAATAACAGCAAATGAAATTGAAGCAGTAATCAAAAAACTCCCAACACACAAAAGCCCTGGACCAGATGGTTTCACAGGAGGATTCTATAAAGCATTTAAGGAAGAGCTAACCCCTATCCTGCACAGACTATTCCAAAAAATCCAAAAAGATGGAAGACTCCCAAACTCTTTTTTATGAGGCCAGCATCATCCTAATTCCAAAACCAGATAAAGACACAACAAAGAAAGAAAACTTCAGGCCAATATCTCTGATGAACACAGATGCTAAACTCCTCAACAAAATATTGGCAAACTGCATCCAACAGCACATTAAAAAGATCATACACCATGACCAAGTGGGTTTCATCCCAGGGCTGCAAGGATGGTACAATATTTGCAAATCAGTAAATGTAATACACCACATAGACAAAAGCAAAGACAAAAATCACATGATCATATAATAGATGTAAAAAAAAAGCATTTGAGAAGGTGCAGCACCCATTTATGATAAAAACACTCAGCAAAGTGGGAATACAGGGAGCATTCCTCAACATAATAAAGGCCACATATGAGAGACGTACAGCCAACATCATACTTAATGGGAAAAAACTAAGATCTTTTCCACTAAGATTAGGAACAAGACAAGGCTGTCCACTTTCACCACTTTTATTCAATATAGCACTGGAAATTTTAGCCACAGTGATCAGACAAGAAAAAGAAATAAAAGGCATCCAAATCGGATAGGAGAAAACAAAACTGTCATTGTTTGCAGATGACATGATAGTGTACATAGAAAATCCTATAGACTCCACCAAAAAACTGCTTGACCTAATGAATGAATTTGGCAAAACAGCATGGTAGAAATTCGATATCCAGAAATCAAAGGCATTTTTGTATACCAACAATGAAACAACAGAAGCAGAAATCAAGAAAAAAGTCCTGTTCAATATAGTGAAAAGAAAAATAAAATACCTAGGAATAAACCTAACCAAAAGGTAAAAGACCTGTATGCAGAAAACTACACAACACTGAAGAAAGAAATGAAGGAAGACACAAACAAATGGAAACATATACCATGTTCATGGATTGGAAAAATTAACTTCATCAAAATGTCTGTACTACCCAAAGCAATTTACACATTCAATGCAATACCTATTAAAGTACCAATGGCATATTTCACAGACATAGAACAAACACTTCAAAAATTTATATTTAACCATAAACAACCCCAAATAGCTGCTTCAATTTTGAGAAAGAAGAGTAAAGTAGGGGGATCACAATACCTGATACTAAACTATACTACAAGGCCACTGTAATCAAAACAGCTTCGTACTGGCATAAAAACAGGCACATGTACCAATGGAACAGAACAGAGAGCCCAGAAATATACCCAAGTCTCTATGGTCAATTAATATTTGACAAAGGGGGCAGCAACATAAAATGGAGTTGAAACAGCCTCTTCAACAAACGGTGTTGGGAGAACTAGACAGCTACATGCAAAAAAATGACACTCAAGTACCAACTTACCCCTTACGCAAAAATAAATTCAAGGTGGATAAAAGACTTAAATATAAACCGTGACACCATTAAAGTCCTAGAGGAGAACATAAGCAAGAAAATCTCAGATATTTCACGCAGAAACATTTTTACTGACATGTGCCCTAGAGCAAGGGACATAAAGAAAAGAATAAACAAATGGAATCTCATCAAAATAAAAAGCTTCTGCACAGCTAAAGAAAACAGTATTAAAATAAAAAGAGAACCAACTGTATGGGAAAACATATTTGCCAATGATACCTCAGACAAGGGTTTAAGCTCCAATATATATAAAGAACTTACATGACTCCACTCTAAGAAGACAAGCAACCCAATTAAAAAATGTGCAAGGGACTTGAACAAATAATTCTCCAAGGAGCACATACGGAGAATCCAGAGACACATGAAATGATGTTCAATATCGCTAGCTATCAGAGAGATGCAGATTAAAACCACAATGAGATACCACTTCACACCAGTCAGAATGGCCATCATAAACAAAGCAACAAACAACAAGTGTTGGAGAGGTTGTGGAGAAAAGGGGACCCTAGTGCACTGTTGGTGGGACTGCAGACTGGTACAACCACTATGGAAAACAGTATGGAACATCCTCAGAAAAGTAAAAATGGATCTGCCTTTTGACCCAGCAATTCCACTGCTGGGACTATATCCTAAGAACCCCGAAACACCAATCCAAAAGAACCTATGCACCCCAATGTTCATAGCAGCACAATTTACAATAGCTAAGTGCTGGAAGCAACCTGGGTGCCCATCAGTAAATGAATGGATCAAAAAACTATGGTACATTTACACAGTGGAATTCTATGCAGCAGAAAGAAAGAAGGAGCTCCTACCCTTTGCAACATCATGGATGCAACTGGAAAGCATTATGCTAAGCGAAATAAGCCAGGCAGTGAGAGACAAATACCATATAATCTCACCTTTAACAGGAACCTACACAACAAAACAAACAAACAAGCAAAATATAGTCAAAGACACTGAAATAGAGGACAGGCTGACAGTGATCAGAGGGGAGAGGGAGGGAATTTCAGGGGAGAATGGGAAAGGTTTACAGGAACAAATATAAAGGACACATGGACAAAAACTAGGGGGGTGGAAATGGGAAGGAGGTGGGGAGGGATGGGGGGCTGGAATGGGAGTAAAGGACAGAAAAATGTACTTGAACAATAATTAAAATAAAAAAAGAAATTAATAAAAAAAGAAAATGCCCTTCCTGATCCATGATTAATCTATTATTAGCAGTACTCATTTTTCAATGCTTCCAAGTTTCCATGAGGTTTCCTAAATTATGTATATTATAACTCTTACCACCCTTATCATAGTCATCTTTTATAAAAGTTTGGCTAAGTGTTTGCAAACCAACCCTGAGACCCTGGAAGCTTGACCTTTCACACAGAGATTCACTCACACTCGAACTGAAAGGAGGAAGAAGAGAAAGGAAGCAGGTGTGTCAAGTTATTAAAAACAAAAGAAATGGTCATTTTAAGTCAGGCTCTATTCCAGATTTCATGGTGTTATTCCTCTATGTGGCGACACAAAAGATACAAAAATGCATAAGAGAATCCTACAGAGAACAGGAAGGACACTAACAATCTTAGATGAAGAATTAAGTGAAAATTAAAAGAATAGGAATGCAAATGAAGGAGCTAGACAAAATGGGAAGAGGAAAGTAGATAACACTTAAGAAAGCAGTCTGAAACATTCTTCCATGTGAGACAGGATAGTGAGAAGCTAGGAAAATTTCTTGGCAAATTGAATAGGGAGACTGAGGCAGACAGCTGAATGCAATGGCCCAGCAATTTACGGCCAGATATGGAGGGTCACCACCCTGGAGATAACACCTAGGCCTCAGCTGTGTTTCAGCTCCAGGCCCAGAAAAGCGGCAAATCCAGGTGGGCGATGCCAGGACCAGCTGCAATGACTAATGGCTCTCTGCCATGTGACTGACCAATCAATGGAGTCCACGACCCTGAAAAGGCGCACCTGGAGAAATGATGGCTATTCTACTGAACCCTCCCCTAAAACCTCCCCTAAGATCCCTGCCTGCAAGAGGGAGAGAAAACCCTGAAGACGAAGGACACAGTTCGCCTGTGCTGTCCCCTCTTCTTCCCCCCATAGGCACGCACCTCTTGACCTCTAAGGGACCCTGTGGCTGGCAACCAGGGGCACAAGGGGCAGCTGGCAGCTTGTCCCTGGCTGATCCCCTGAACCTGTCCCCCAGATACCCTTTTCTCTGACTTCCCAGTGAGCTAAGGCAGCCCAGCCTAGGCTGTCCTGTTTCTTCTATGCTAAGTCCTTCCTTGTTTCACCGTCTGCAGCTTTAATAAACGTACCCTCATAGTCACTGGGACTCATGTTGTGAAGCCTTTCCTATATGAAGTCAAAAACCCACACACATTGCTGGCCCTCGGCAGACCCGCTCAGGGCCAGGCCCCCTGTCTGCTAACACATGGACACTTCTAACCCTTCTGACTTGTTGGCCGGCTTCAAATCTAAGTACCATGTTATGCAGAGGAAAGGGAACAGTGAGAAAATGAACAATTCGTATCTAGCAGAAGTAATAATTTCCAAAATGAAAAATTCAATAGAAAACAGGGAAGACTGTCTGGAAGATACTTCTCAGTACGTGAAGGAGAAATTGGAGAAAAGGAAAATATTGAGAAGTATGGCAGTGTGAGAAATAGAGCATCGCTTCATCATTGAACTATCAGGAACTCTGAAAGAGAGAAGTGAGAAAATGAGAGAAATATCAAACAAATAATATGAGATAACATCTTAGAGTAAAAATATAGACCTTGAAAGCACCCACAAAAAACAGTATCAGATTAGCACCAGCACCTAAAATACATTAGGTACAGAGTCCATATCTGTTAAGAGGATCAGCTAAACAGGGCGCTAAAAAGTGATGAAGTAATCCCTTCAGAGAGTAAGGAAAAAGATATTTGATCTATAATTCTGAGCCCAGCCCAACTCTCAATTAAGTGTGAGTGTTCAATAAATTTATTTTCGGAAATGCAAGGACTCAGAATTTGTCCTCTATACATTTTTTTAGTGAAGGAAAAACTTGAGGTTTACTCTAGGAAACTAAGGAATACCAGACTGTGAGATAAAATGGTGACACTAAACCCAAAAGGCAAAAAAAAAAAGAGAGAGATTGTTTTAATATTTCATTATTAATTTTTGATTTTACAAATATGAAAACAAGTCACTAACAACTCTGTGCAAGGATTATGATATTAACACACAAAGTACACATTATTTCAAATATAAAATGAACTAATTGCTAATTAGCCCAAATCACAGAGTTTATAATAAATAATGCTATACTGCCTCACTGGCCTACCTGGCAGGTAAGCTGCTCATGAAGGTCCATTACCCACCATCAGCACAGCATCCTATGACAACACTTCAATGAATGCATTTATGTGTAAACTCAAGCTACAAATTAGTTTTACCACTTATTACAGATACTATTAAAATGTTTTTCTTTTTCCTGGCTGGGTAGCTCAGCTGGTTAGAGCATTGTCTTGATAAGGTTCCAGGTTTGATCCTCAGTCAGGGCACAGAAGAATCAACCAATGAATGCATCAATAAGTGTGAGCAGGAAGGACCAAGCTGCACAAAGTCTGCCAGCATTGGGCGGGGGGCAGGCCAGTGACAGTCCCAAGCACCCTGAGGTCTGCCTCTGCCTGTTGCTGCCTGTGGGCTCAGTCACTGAGAGAGCCTCTGGCAGTATCCAAGTTGCATAAGGTGGGTTCTCAGTGAGTCACCAGGCAGGGGTGAGTGAGGTTCACCAGACTGACAGATTCAAACTCAGTACCAGTGCTAGGTCTGACGCCACTCAGCAAATGTCCCAGAATATCCCAAGTCTAGCTGACACCCGCTGGCTGCTCGCACACCTTTGTGGTGGCCTGAGGTCTCAGAGATTCTTCAGGGTGAGGCCAAGAGAGTTTATCAGGCCCAAATGGATCAAGATTTGGCTGTATGAAGGGAGTGCTCTGCACCAGTTGGGTGTACAATGGAAAAATGTCCCCCATCCTAGAACCATACAACTCAGTCTACAAAGGCAATTTTTAAAACACTATTTTATTTCTTTACTTTTTTGAGAGAGGGGAAGGGAGGGAGAAAGAGAAGGAGAAAAACAGTGTGTGAGATATACATCAATCGGTTGCCTCTTGCACACCCTCAACTGGGACCTAGCCCACAACCCATGCATGTGTCCTGCCTGGGAATCAAACGGCAACCTTTCAGTTCCCAGGCCAGTGCTCAATCCCCTGAGCCGCACCAGTTCAGGCTACAAAGGCAAATTTTAAATGAAAATAATCTATTTAACCTTGTGGCTAAGAATGTGCTTCTTTGAGGAGCACAACAGTGATGATATTAGAACTTAGATAAGGGAACGTAATGGAAGCATATTACCGACATAAAAAGAAGACAATAATATAAATGCTGTTCATTTGAGCTTGTCCTTTAAAACCAATATTTATATATGACTTTTCAATCAACAAGTAATTATGATAAGAGAAGAGAATGTAAATTGTGGCCCTGGCTGGTGTAGCTCAGTGGATTGAGGGTGGGGTGTGAACCAAATCATTGCAGGTTCGATTCCTAGTCAGGGCACATGCCTGGGTTGCAGGCCACAGCCCCCAGCAACCGCACATTGTTGTTTCTCTCTCTCTCTTTCTCCTTCCCTCTTTCTCCATCCCTTCCCTCTCTAAAAATAAATTTAAAAAAAGATTAAAAAAAGTAATACCCTAATTATTAAAAAAAAAAAGAAGAATGTAAATTGTATTGACCATAACCGGGTGGAGCTGAGAAAAGTGGAGGATGCAGTAAGGAAGGAGTGGAGAGAGGGAATGACAGGGTGCCAGGAATAAGGCTGGCTGTGCCTGAAACTGATGAAACAGAAAGGAGAGGTGGAAGAGGTAGAAGCATGTTATTTAAAGTAAAAGTAGGAAGAATCAAAAACAATGTTATAACTATTAAATATTGGGAAGGGGAGGAAAAATGATGTCCAATTTGAGTTCATCCTCATTTATCTATAGTGGAGAAGCAACAGGTGCCACCTCAAAGTGCTAAACCAAGGAACAGCACTGTGCATTGCTTAGAGGAACTAGGTGAGTGTGCACACACACACAAGAACTAAAACTGGAAACATCACGATGTGGTTGCCTCCAGAGGACTTGAGCTCAGAAAGGGAATAAGCAGAATACTGCAAGCATGGAGTATGCAGATTCATTATTCCATAAGAATAGTTCATTGTCTAAACACGTGAAGGCAAGCCGTTACGGGAGCTATGTAAGACAAGTCGTGTGACCAGTGCTTTGCTGGGGATGGAGGCCTTATGAGAAATGGATCACAGACATCACCATTTTGACGAGCACGGAAATTTTGAAAGGAAGGTAGCAGGGCTAATTTTATCTCCAATGTTTCTATGAGGAAACTGAGGCTTAGAGAGTTGAAGTGAGTGCCCAAAGATTTACCGATGGTAAATAGGGAATATGGAAGTACAGCCCAATCTCCTAAGTTTTATGTACTTTATACCCTTTGAGATGTACCCTTATTCCAAGCCCTTAAAATGTTCATAGAAAAGTTAGAGTAACATATTCCAAATCCTTTTCTGTGTTCTTTTTTTTATCACTTATTTTCCTGCAAAGTAAAAACTTAAAAAAATTTACTCTGTCTTTAAAGTGATTCAATTAAAACCAACCACATAACACCTGTGTAAGGGACAGAAACAGCGAGATGCGGTAGGATAAAGTGTTCTTTCTACCGTGCATAGTAGATAATCCCCCGACTCCCACAAATTCTCCTACCTCGTTGCCTTAAGACAAAATAACAATGGCTTAGACATCTACTTAATTAAACAGGGGACTTTTTGTAAAGCAAACCCTAACTCTATGTTGTATGTGAGAGATACCACCTCAAATAAAGTAATTCGGAAAGCCTAAAAACAGAAGGATGGGCTGAGGTGTAACAGACAAACGAAATAAATAAGAAAATAGGGGCCATTATCTGATATCAAACAGGCTAGAATTCAGACCAAAAGGCATTGCATGTAAAAAAATACAGTTTATAATAGTTTTTAAATAAAGTGAAAAGCAGGCTTGAAGATCCCCCAAGCAGACAAAAATTAGTTTAGCCACACGTGCAAAACTTAATTTGGTTTATTTCATGGATGTAAGCAAACTTAACTGATTTCTTGTAAATACCCCTGATAATCACAAACACAAGCCATCTTCCTAAAATGATACAAGAAAATCGCTTTTAACCAATCCCCTTCATTCTAGAAACCCCAATTGTAACAACCAATAATTGTCAAGTTTAAAGGTCTTCACTCACACTTTAGACACCATCCTGTAACGACATGCCTCTGAACTTCAGACCAGTTTCCAGTTTTAAGTCTCCTTGTTGGTGAATAGTTTGTTTCTCACTCAATAAAACACTCACATCAAGTAAAACTTTCAGAATTTTCTTCTGACATACTATAGCCACAGTGCACAAAGAAGATACAATATTTATGAAGGTCTATTCCTAGAAACATAGCAATCCATTTCATAAAGTAAAAATTATAAGGGAGGAAAAGGGAAAAAAAGAGAAATCCACTAAAAGAGTGGATGTCATCATAACAATCTTAGTCCAAAACAGATCACGTGGACAAAAAACAGGCGAGGATACCGAGACCTGTGCAACAGCACCAATAAGGTCCACATCACACTGTGTACTGCACTCAATAACCCCAGCGTACGGAGCATTCCTTCTCTCCAACAGAAATGGAATAGGCACCCAGCATTAAGTCATAAAGACAGCCTTAGTAAATTCCACAAAACAGAAATAATAGAAAAAACATTTTTGGATGACAATACAATAAAACCAAAATTATTAACAAAATCAGAAAATCCCTGGACATTTATAAAAAGAAACTCTATGTGAAAAAATTCTTGAGTGAAAGGGAAACTACAAAGTGAAATTTCTGCGTTTTTGGAGTGATTGTCATGTAAACACAGTATACCAAACTCTATGGGTGACCTTAAAGCCATGACTTCATGCATCTAATGAGAAAGAAGCAATCACTTAAACACAAGAAATGAAAACAACTTAAGGAAACTACATGATTTATGCAAACAATTTTAATATTTATACAGAATAATTAATAGTTATTTAGAAAAACACAATTTACCAAAATTGACTCAAATTAAGGTAGAAAGCTTGAGTAAACCAATTTCCACAGATGAACTACAGGTATCAAATTTCTACCCCACAAAAATGGCACAAGATCCAGATGATTTCACAGGGGAGTATCACCTAATTTGTACAGAACAGATACTTTAAACATTGTTCCAGAGGATACAAAATGAAGTAAAACTCAAAAATTTCTTTTATGAAGCAAGTATATAACATTAACTCCTAAATTTGTGTTAGATGTCATCTATACACATACACCCCAATCTTAACTATGAATATAAAATCAAAAATCCTAAATAAGAATAAACACCATATTACATTTAGATAAATAATAATACATAATGAACATATAGGTATGATTTTAAGAATGCAAAAATACAGGAATCCATTACTGTATTATAACAAATTATATTAACAGACCTAAGGAGAAAAATCAGATAATTATCTCAAAAAATGCTTAAAGGCCTCTGAAAAATTCAACATCTATTCCTTATAGAAACATTCAATGACAGGGAAATGATACTCCCTCATCCTGCTCTCTCTCTCTCTCACACACACACACACACACACACACACACACACACACACACCACACCAGGCCTGTATTATATTCCTTCTACTAGAAACCTCTGAGGAAGAAAGAGAATGAGCCAGTTAAATCCCCTTGCAAACAAGCTGACCTCCTATAAACACATTAATGGTATTTACTAGCAGAAAGATCATGAAGAGTCTTTATCTATAAAATACTTTTAGTAGGACAGAACTTTTAGTATTACCATAGCTGCACATTTTATAGCAGCTCAGATACGGGTTTATAATTTATTGGAAAATGTCACATAAGCTGCGTATCCAGAAGGGCAGAAAATGGGTACATTTTGCTGAAATGGCTCTCGGCTCAAGCAATTTTGCATACACACTGCCTAATACTTTGCCTGCTGAATCCAAACCAGAAGACATCCTTATAAGGCAGAGAAAGAACATTTGGGGAACTGTGTTGAGGGTCTCAGACAACTGCAGAAAAAGAACCTGTATTTTGCTATTGTTGACATTGTTATAGTTCTTAATAAGTTTAGTACTGCGTAGGTTTCCACTTTGTGTTGAACATAACTTTGCAACCCTCCTCTAGATGTCACCTCTCTACCTGGCAGGAAGGTGATGATGGTGAAATCAACAGGGACAGAGGTGATGGTTGAGGAGCAGGTGGAGGCGGACACAGAGAAAGAGACAGACACCTCTGATCCAACGCAGTACCTAATTTACTGGGGGAGACAAGAGTCACTCTCACTAACGAAAGGGACAGAGTCAGCGTACCCACCGTCTCCACGTTCATTTAAGACAGTACTTGGGGCAATTACTAACATGATCAAATAAGAAAAAAAAAACAGAGAAAAAAGTATTGGAAATGAAGAAGTAAGCTGATTTCTCTGACAGTGATATGATATAAAGAGAGGAGAACTCAAAGAATCAATAGTAAATGTTATTCAGTAAGCTCAGTAAATTAGAACTATATAATATTAATGCACAAGATCTGCCATCACTTCCTTATACAACAATCAGTTACCAGTTATAGTAGAAGAGAAAATCCCATTTACAATATCAACAACAACAAAAAACTTTAGGAATAAACTTAACAAGAAATATGTAACACTCACATTTCTGAGAGATATAAAAATAAATACCTTGCTCTTGGACAGAAAGATTGAGCATCACAAAAATGGCAAGGGTCCCAAGTTTATATATGAATTAATGTGATCTGAATAAAAATACCATATATTTCTCCTGGAGCTGGACTGGTTTATTGTAATTTCATGTATAAAAATAAACATATAAAACTAGGTAGGAAAACTCTAGGATTGAGCTTATGAGATATTAAAACATACTAGACATTATAAATAATTAAATGACTGTAATATTTACACACTTGTAGACTGACAGACTAGTGAAAAATCCAGAAATGGACCCAGAAACATACAGAAACCTAACATATGATAAAGGTGTTATTTCAAACCACTGCAGAAAAAATACTTTTTAATAACTTATATGGGAAATACTGGAGAGCCATTTGGAAAGAGAGAAAATTGGATACTTACTTCACACCAAACACCAGAATAAGCTTCAAGTGGATTTAAGCTCTAATTGTAAAAAGCTGAGAATGCAGAAGTCTTGGAAGAAAATACATGTAATTTCATTTTTATAACATGGGTATGAGAAACCCAGATGCAGATTTAAAAGATTAATGTAACTTTAAAACAATCATTGCATGAAAAAAATCATAACAAAAGCCAAAAGAAGTCATCAAACCAGAAAAAATATTTTCAAAATACCTGTAAAGGGCTGACATCTCTAATACATACAGAACTCTTAAAAATATAAATGGAAAGGCAAAAACTTGATAGAAAATTAGGAAAAAGAGATTAAGAGCTAATTATAAATACACATACATAGACCTTAGATATATGAAAAACTGCTGAACTTCACCCATAATGAAAGAAATGCACATTTAAGCCACACTGACACCATTTCTCACTTAAGAAATTAGCAAAAATTCAAAAGCTTCACTAACATGTTGGTTAGCTTGCGAAGAAACAATACCCCCTTTTACTGCTAGGGGGAGTGCTGAACTGTGCAATCCCTGTGGAGGTGAACATGGCATTATCTAACAAACCACATGTGTGTTTATCTTTTTACCTGGAAATCTCACTTTTATGACTTTACTCTGAATATGCACCTCTAATAATATACAAACACCTCTGAACAATTTGTTAATTTTAGTGTTAATTGCAAAAGAAAAATATTGGAAACAACCTAGAAAGCTCAAACATAGGAGAGAAAGCATGGCACATAGAATACTATTCAAGTGTATAAAACAATAAGCTCTCTAAGAACAGATATGAAGTAATTACTAAGATATATTTTTAAAACAAAATATATAAGATGAAGAGGTCAGATTTTTGAATCTACCTCTTGTGCAAAAAAGATATACATATAAGATATATTCATCTTATATATATATAATATATGTATATATTTAAATACAATTCCTCACTAAGAGATTTATGACCCCTTGGAGCCAGTAAGGTAAGAAATGTTGAAAGTAAGCCTAGAATAATGTGTTGTGCCAGAAACCAAGGAAGTGCCAAAAAACCAACATAGAGATGTCAAAAGGACACAGGTACTCTTTTATAAGAGCCTTCACTTGACAATCTGAATATTTAAAAAGTAATAATAGATTATGACACATTGAATAAAAATGAGTTCATGGGTCCTTAGAAAGAATGGAAAGTTCTTTGCGGAAGACTGTAAACTAATAAATGTCTGAGAAATGATAAATTACAAAATCACAACGTGGCAACTAATAAAAAAATAAATGATTCAGGAAAGCCTCACTAATGAATGCTCAGACCATTGAATGGAAATTTGTTGAGGAACAGATATTCATGCAGCCTCAAATTATCACTGTGAAGATTTTTTTATAAACTAGGAACGTGACCTTTAAAAAGCTGATGCACTGTGAAGAACATAATGTTTCCTATTTGATACACTTCCCAGAAAATGTTAACCTGAATCTAGAGCTTCTGACCAAGATGGAGGCTAAGGTAGATACACTTCAGTTCCTCACACAACAAAAAGGATAACAACCAATTTAAAAATAAAAACAACCAGAACTGCCAGAAAATAAAATTGTATGGAAGTCCAACAACCAAGGAATTAAAAAGGAAACATTCATCAAGACTGGTAGGAGGGGTAGAGACAGGAAGCCAGGGTGGAGAAGACACATGGCAAACTGTCAGCTGGTGGACCAGTTAGGTGAGGTGGCAGCTGGCAGAATGGGTGGCCCCATGTTCACATGCAGAGAAATCAGGAGGAACAACTGGGGAGCAAGTGAGACTGCATAACGCAGGCTTCCAGCTATGGAAAAGAAAGCCTCAGAACTCTGGCTGCAAAAACCTGTGGGGGATGTGGAGGCGGGAGAAACTCTCAGCCCCACAGGAGATTCCATTGGAGGGATCCACAGGATCCTAGAATGTATGAAAACCCACTTAACCAGGAATCAGCACCAAAAGGGCCCAATTTGCTTGTGGGTAATGAAGGAAGTGACTGAAAGTGGGGTGAGAGCCAAGCAAGCAGCATTGTTCCCTCTCTGACCCCTCCCCCACAGACAGCACCATCATGCAGTAAGTAGGTTGCCCTGCCTTGGGGAATAACTAAGGCTCTGCCCCTTACAACATAAATGGTGTGCTGAGACAAAGAAATATGTCCCAAATGAAAGAACAGATCAAAACTCTAGAAAAAGAACTAAGCAATGGGAAGATAGCCAACCTATCAGATGCAGGGTTCAAAACACTGGTAATCAGGATGCTCACAGAATTGATTGAGCTCAGTCACAAAATGAGGAAAGAAATGAAGGCTACACAAAGTGAAATAAAGTAAAATATACAGGGAACCATAGTGAAGGGAAGGAAACCTGGACTCAAATCAATGATTTGGAACAGAAGGAAGAAATAAACATTCAACCAGAACAGAATGAAGATACAAGAATTCAAAAAATGAGGAGAAGTTTAGGAACCTCTGGAG
Source organism: Tonatia bakeri (assembly GCA_004024845.1). Classification (NCBI taxonomy): domain Eukaryota; kingdom Metazoa; phylum Chordata; class Mammalia; order Chiroptera; family Phyllostomidae; genus Tonatia; species Tonatia bakeri. The sequence goes on from PVIA01008703.1 coordinate 67,619, forward strand.
CAACCTTAAATGTTCCAACATTTGAATCATGGGGGTACCAGAAGGAGAAGAGGAAGAGCAAGAACTTGAAAACTTATTCGAAAAAATAATGAAGGAAAATGTCCCCAGTCTAGAGAAGGAAATAGACATGCAAGTCCAGGAAGCTCAAAGAGTCCAATATAAGTTGGACATGAAGAGGAACACACCAAGACGTCATAACTAAATTACCCAAGATTAAAGATAAGAAGAGAATCTTAAAAGCAGCAAGAGGAAACGAGAGAGTTACCTACAAAGGAGTTCTCGTCAGACTATCAGTTGATTTCTCAAAAGAAATCTTGGAGGTAAGGAGGGTCTGGAAAGAATTTTCAAAGTCATGAATGGCAACGACCTGCATTCAAGATTACTCTGTTCAGCAAAGCTATCATTTAGAATGGAAGGACAGATAAAGTGCTTCCTAGATAAGGTAAAGTTAAAGGAGTTCATCATCACCAAGTCCTTATTCTATGAAATATTAAAAGGACGTATCTAAAAAATAGAAAAGGAAAAATTATAAACAATAAAATGACAACAAACTCATAACTATCAACAACTGCACCTAAAAACAAAAACAAACTAAGCAAACAACTAGAATAGGAACAGAATCACAAAAATGGAGATTACATGGAGGGTTATCAGAAGGGAGGGTGAGAATGGGGGAAAAGGTACAGGGAATAAGCAGCATAATTGGTAGGCATAGAATAGACAGGGGGAAGTTAAGAATAGTATAGGAAGTAGAGAAGTCAAAGAACTTATATGTACGACCCATGAACATGAAGTAAGGGGAGTGCAAATGCTGGAGGGTAGAGGGGTACAGGGTGGAGGGGAGAATGGGGAGGAAAAAATTGGGACAACTGTATAATAGCATAATTAATAAAATATACATAAAAAGAATTACTACATAATTTTTTATAAATAAATTCCATTTTTGGGGTCACCCCTCATAGTATGACTCTTTACCAGTTTAATCATCAGTAACACTAATTTAAGAGGTCGTTTCTTAAGGGGTAAGGAGGTAGTCTGAGGGCATTTGGGGATTTGGGGATAAATGAGAAAGGGCAATCAGATAAAAAAGAAGCCCAGTCAGATGCTCAGAGGCAGTGTAGACACACCAGTCACTCACAGGTCTGTCTCAAGGCCCTTCCCATGCACATAAAAACCTGAGATGCCTGAGGGAAAAGCCAGTCTGAGTAGAGCTAAAGCAAGGTTCTTCCTTGGACAATCGAGAAGAGCAGATCACT
>PVIA01008704.1:0-68804 GCA_004024845.1 Tonatia bakeri
TCATTTTATTACCTTTTTTTCATGGCTATAGTTAGTAAAGTGATCCCTCGAATTTGAGGCTTGGTTGATTACAGTTCTTAGCTGTGAGAACATTAATGTGTATTTTAGTGGGGAGCCGGGAAAGGTCATATCAGGGGTGTCTATTAATCTCAGAGCCACCGCTCACCATTTTTTTCTCTGTGATTGTCACAGTTGCTGCTGAAAACAGATCTTGATTTTGAATGTGCATAATCTCAGGTCTGATGCAAAATTAATACCAATTGCTTGATTTTCACACCGAGACATTAATTACTATTTGTTTTGCATTTGCATTCACAGGTATCTGTGGAGTGAAATTGGCGTACTCTGTTGTTAGACCATCATTAAAATGACAGTTGGGAAAATATTTGAAAAATATTGTCTTTGCTTCTGTTTTCCTCTCCGGCATGGCTGTTATTATTTTTATCTTCTCAGTAACTTAGACTGTTGCACAATTCTGGCATTCCAGGAAAGTAATAGAAACCGTTCTGGGACACTGGTACTTGGGACAAAATCCACCGTTTTGGAACCGGGGCTTCCTCATGGAAGCTTCAGCAGTTCTGTGCAAACAAGCAGAGCCGGTCCAGCCGTTGAAAGGTGGTGAATCAGAGGCACCTGTGAAATCTTTTGTTGCTTAAATCTTGGCAGGGAGATATTCAACACATTTAGTGGGGTGCTTCCTGCTACTGGGTCTGCCTGTCTGGGCCAAGAAGAGCAAGCAAAGGAAGAAGACAGTCTTCTCATCCCTGTATTAGCAAAGATTCCTGATATCAGAGTTAGACCACCAGGGTTCACGTGGCCTGGTGATGCCACGCAGTAGCTGGAGAAACTTGGACAAGTCCCTTTATTTTCTTGCCTGTGAAAATGATACTCAAGCCAGCGTGTCATGGCAAAGCTGAAATGAGGCGAAGAAGCTTGTCAACGCCGCAGAAACATATAAATTTGACAGGTGACTGCAGTTACAATGGCCAGTTTTGTGATCACATTTGTTTTTTTCCAATGGGGGTGAGATTTGGCAGGACTCTCGTTACCGGAGTCCTCAGGTCTGCACTGGGGTGCGTGGGCTCTGCCAACAGTGCTCCCCTCTGTGACCAGGAACTAGCTGCTCAGTAAGAAGTCAGTCTTGCCCTGGCTGGATGGCTCTGTTGGTTGGAGCGTTGTCCCGTACACCAGAAGGTCATGGGTTGGATTCCTGGTCAGGGCACATACTGAGGTTTCAGGTTTGGTCCCCAGTGGGGCGGTAAGGGAGGCAACTGATTGATGTTTCTCTCTCCCATCCATGTTTCTCTCTCTCCAGAATCAATAAATATATTTAAAAAATCAGTCATTCTAAAAAAGAGTCTTTTGATTTTTTTCATCAAAATTAGTAAAAATTAACCACATCATTAAGTTTATTGAACATCTACTCTGCTGTGTACAGAGTATGCTTGGTTCTCATCCTTAGGGGACTTAGAGTCTAGTATAGCTCAGTACGTGAGTATTGTCCCCGAAGCTGGAAGGATATATTGATAGATTAATTCATTGACTGACCAATCCGTTCATTGAATGAATCATTTGTTAAGCTTCTTATGTGGCATGCACTGGCTATTTGAAAGTAAACAGGATAAAATCCTTATTCTCAGACTTACCAAACTCTTCTCATTCTGTGCATATGAATCTCTTGTGGGTGAATCACACACTGAGTTCAGGATGCCTCCTCTCCTCCTGAGAAATTCTGATCATGTATCTGGATTTTGAGTCTGCAGTTTGAACAAGCCCCTGGGTGGTGGAGAATAATCTGGAAACACTGCTTTGGGGAATACATATGTGGTAGAGGACACACACACACACACACACACACACATGCGCACACACCTAAGCCAGTATGGGAGACTCAGAAAATATTTCTTAAAGGAGAAAATCAGCTCTTCAGGAGAAATTCCTCACCTGGCTCTACCAGGTTCCCGGGTCCCTTCCACATTCACTCAAGGTCTTCCTGTCCCCAGCAGTGAAACCAACATAGATTGCCTCTCCCCCACACTGAAGTTCCAATAACAAAAATAAGATCCACTCTTCCATTTTAAATATGCACACTTTTACATGGAAAATACAGATAAATATTATCCTGCATTATACCGTAAGTTAGACCCTCTTATCAGTACACCTTTTGGAAAGAAAACCACTTTGAATTGCCATACTATTTCACATTCTTTTGGCACACCACATTGGTGTAACCGATACATTATTTTAGGATATAATTTTAGCAGTGGCTACTTAGTGAAAGTTTGCTCTCTGAAAAGTACTGTGCAAAATGCATCACTGCATTATGTCATTTAATCTTCATCATAAATTCATAAGGTGAGTATTATTATTTTTCCCATTTTACAGCTGATGCAACCGAGGCTTGAAGAGTTTGTTGACTTGCACAGGGTAGCAAAGTCAGTGATGGCATTTTTAATTTTCCACTCTTATAAATGACACTGAGATGCCCACCTGTGCACATGAACCTTTGGCCATGTGCTCAATCATTCCCTTGTAACTGATTCTGGAAAGGAGGATACCCACGTGATTCTGTGCCTCATCTGGACAGACCCTGTTTCCTACCTTTTCTCCTTTCTTGGTACCCTGGTTGCCTCAGGAGATCCGAGCTTTCAAACCCCTGCTGAGGTTTTGCCCATCCCTCCCTGTTTTTCTGCAACTACCTTCCTGCCCTGGATCAAGGGAAGTGAGCCGGGCTCCTGGGAAACCTTCTTGGCCCCTGATGATTCCTGATATCTTTTTGGGCAGTGACATGTAAAGGCCAATAAGATCAGGTCAGGATGACGCTGTGAGAAGGTGTCAGCACCTATGGCTGTACCTGGATTGTGATGGGCACATGGACAAGCTTTCTCTGTGACTCCTGGGTGGTGACTGACAAAAAACATTAGTCACCAGAACGCTGGGGCAGAAAGCACAAGGAAATGTGAAATGCAGCTGAGAGAAAGCCCTGCAGGCCTCTTGCCACTGTGAGCCCAGGGGACACTGTCAGCAGGGAAACCTTCCCAGGGACAGCACAAAAGGGGGGTTGCAGGACAGAATAAGCATGGAGTTCATGCAGGAAGCCCTCCCTCCCTCCTGAGTCTGCTGCCTCCCGTAGGAGGGTTGAGGATATTTGTAGGCTCCAGGGTCTCCAAGTTTTGGAGGTTTCATCTTACACCATCAAAGATATTTTAAAATGCACTCACATCTTACATTAAGTACGCAGGTTTAGCTACATTCAGTAGTTTCCATTTGCATTTCTTCTGCAGGCATTTAATGTACATTTATTTATTTGTTTCACATTTATTTCTAATGATCTATTGGCACCATATTTCTAAAAGTACTAATATTTTTGGAGGTCTTTGAATGAACCCAAAAGCCTTGAGTTTATAATGCCCAGTGGGTAAAACAGCCCACCTTTCCAGGAAGGGATCCTCTAGCTTGTTTCTGATCTAAGTGCAAACCGATCCTATGGGACCTTGTCTACTCAGCCCCCGCACTCATCTGGCATGTCCCTGCTCAGTGCTCAATGGCACCCAGGTTCCCTCAGCATTCAGGGATGGGTTTTCAGCCTCCTCTGATGGCATGTGAGCTAGGACTCTCTCTCTGTCTGACTCCCCAGTGGCTTAGCTGTGGTGCCAAGTGGTGGTAGCAGGGCCTCAACAAATGCCCATTAAATACACAGGAGAAAAAGGTAAATGGCTGGAGCTTTGAGGGTGTCTTTAGATCCTAGGTTCTCAAAACATGCTCCCTGAACCAGTGGTGTTAGTATCAACCAGCAACTTAGAAGTGCGAATTCTTGGGTCCCTACCCCAGAACTGCTAAATCAGAAACTAGACTGATATTCTCTGAAGATGGAGCACCTGATCTAGACCAGGGCTTCTCAAACTGTCATGTGCACACAAATTACTCAGGGGTCTATTACAATGCAGATTCTGATTTAGCAGGTTTGGGGTGGCACCTGGGATTTTGCATTTCTGTGATGCTGGTCCGTGGACCACACGTAGTAGTAAGGCTCTTGATTACCCGACCTCGAGGTCCAGCTTATTCATTGCCAGGCAGAAAGAAGGAAATCTATACTAGGAAGTGATGTCAGTTTTCCAAGCCTGTTTCCTAATATGTCACAAGGGGATAATGAGGCTTACTTCATGAGGCTATTATCATGGATAAATGAAATAATATATGCAAAGCACAGTGCTTGGAGCATAATAAATGCTTGAGAAGTATTTTCTCTTCCCTCTGGCCTCTCGACAGAACTCCTTATTATTTTTTATTCTTTCTCATTCTGGTCTTAAACCTTTTAACCACAAAAACTAGGCTTTTATCCTTCTGAAGCCGGCCAGGAAACTTAGTGACATGAATGACTGATGTTAAATAATGAGAAAAACCTTTAAAGTCTCTCATTTTTCTTACAATCATTTGGGATTTGACGAACTGGATAAAAAAAAGTGGAGTGAATTCAGAAGAGATAGGAGTTAGGAATAGAAGGAAGGAGGTTCTCTTGGCAGGCACGCTGGGGCTCAAACAACCCACATGGTTCAGAGCCGAGAGCCATTTACCGAGTGCCAACTGCATGCCCCTGTGCCCAGCATTTGGGTGCACAGCCTCATTGGGATACTGGGGAGGAGCATATGGGGGAATGGAATGTGGAAGCCTCAGAAGCATTTTCCTAATTGGGATCATTTGTCTTCCTACAAGACACAGACCCTCATTTGGACCTGGCCGGGGACTGTGTGGGACGGGGAGGCATGGGTGTTGGGGGAGGAAGTCACCATGAAATTAATTCTCTGCCTCTCCCCTCTGGAATGCCAATAATGTGCTGAGGACAGTGGGGAGTGCAGTTGGCTGTCAGTCTTTTCCCCAGCCAGGGCTCGAGGCCTCTAAGCTGCCCATCCGGGCAGTTTGGAGACTGCTAGGTTCCCAGGCCTATGGCATCCTGCTTCTCCTATGCTGGAGAACCTAGCTATCTCCCTTGCTTCTGTCATCCACCAGGAGGAGGTCTAACTCGTCCGTTGCTAGGGTTTCCCTCATAATGACTCTCATGGGTCACTGCATGGGGCAGCAGCCACTGGTGACAAAGTCCAGCTGAACCTCTTCCAGATGGCAACACTGTGGCCAATCTGAGAGGCTGGGAGCCTGGCCACCCTGTCCAAGGCTCACTACAGTCACACTGATGTGTCATCTTGCTCCAGTCCAAGTGCCCTCACTAACTCTGCATCCAGTCGCCAAACTGGCCTAAGTAGGTGGGCCTTTATGCTAGTTATCAGGTGTTCACATGCTCCGAAACTGCATTAATATATTTCACATTTAGATTTGTCTCACATTCACACAAGCTTATGCTTATACAGTTCCATGATAGGAAAAGGACTTTCATGTGCTGGTGGTAAATACTCTCAATTATGGGTAGGTCAACTGCAGTGCAGAGAACTCAGGTAACGTACCTGAGATCCCACAGCCAGGTGGTCAGTGTGCTGCCAACACTGTCTCATAGCCCAGTGCCGTTTAACCATGCCTTATTCATGTGGGAGCAAGCATGGGGTCATCGAGTTCTGGCTTGATAGATGATGGCAGGTACCTCCCCACTGGTGGATGCTCCTAGAAATGGGAGAGAAAAGTCTGTGGCACATGGGGCACTGCTCACCTGAGTGGGAAGCAAGTGCCTAGTCCTCTGGTCCAGGAAGCTCTGAACTCTGGTCAGTGAGGGAGCTGATCATACACAGTGAGACACAGTCCTGGGGTGGGAGGAACCATAGGACTTTGTGGGATGGGGATGATGAGGCGGGGACATAGAGTTTCTCGTTCTACTTGGTGTCTACAGTTGAGGTGCTGAGGGGCCCTTCAAATCTACACATACTGAGGACCACAGTATGCCTACATTTATGTCTACAGCTGTATCTATATCCAGATTTATATCCATATCTATATCATCTATACAATTTTTCTATTATGTAAGTAGTACCTGCGTGTTGTAGATAGCCTGGAAAATATAGAAATAGAAGAGAAAAGGAAACCACATGTACTTTTGACACAAAGAGACAAACCTTATTATCTTTTTAGGTACGTTCCCATATTTTTCCACCTATTGTTTTACCCAGTTGAGCTCATACTGAGTCTGTCTTTTCAAATCCAATTTTCCTTAACAAGTGTGTTTCCATGTTATTTCCAATTCTTCATCAACAGCCCCCCTTTGGGTGCGTAGCAGTTCACCATTGTTTGGTTAACTGTTGACGATTATTGAGCACTTGGGTTGCTTCCAAAATTTTCACGTGACACCATTGAAATAAAAACCATCTCTGTACCCAGAGCTTTTCTATAGAAATCACTAATAATACTGATTATACCTCAATGGCTAAGAGAGATCATAATATTTTTTTTTCAGATTGGACTCCTAGAACTGAAGGATGACTTGACCAAAAGTTGACCACGTTCCTAATGTGTGGCCAAGCTTTTTTTAAAAGGATGGCCCCAAGTTTCCCTCCCATCAGCTCTGTTTGGCAGACCCACAAAAGGGCACCTGAGTCGCTACAAGAGACACCAGAACAGCATAGGAGGGTGGGCTCAGAGGTCAGAATACCTGGATTCGCATTACAACGCACTCGACTTACCAGTGGTGCAGTTTAAACGCGAGTTCTTTAGCCTCCGTGGGCCTCGGTTTTCTCATTTTGAAAGTGGAATGTTATAGTGACTTCCCTGTAGGGTTTCTTCAAGAATTAGACAAGTGATTGCATGCAACATGCTTAGACCTGAGCGCCTAGTAAGGCCTCAACAGCCACAGCAGCAGAGAATGACAGTAACTGCCAAGGTCTCAAGGACCCAAGCCCTGGGTTTACGCTCCAGCAGACACGTGGAGGCAGGGCTGCTGCCCCGGTGCTCAGATGGAGTTGGAGCACATGCCCTCTCTTTGTACATCCTGCTGAACAAATTCTTATAATTTAATCATGACTTGTAATGTTTGAAATGGTGGCTTTTACATTTCACTGAGGCGCCACTGCCGGCTGCTCTGTGTTATACTCCCTGTTTATATTGCAATGCAAATTATTCCTGGTGGAGAGTTTACAAACTGCACTTCCATTATTAATAGGGTTATGATTTTCCCCATTCCACTCTTATCTCTATGGCCCATGTCATGCATAATTCATGCTCACTACCCTTCCCTGGTCTCAGTGCCAGGGCACAGCGGTCTCTCTCCTCCTGATGACAGTAATTGGTACGCAGAGAGAGTACAACGATCATTCCCTAGCTTCAACTCTCTCTAAAGGTGTTCCTGGAGGGACTCACACACAGGGGAGAGAGAATCACTGCAGTCAAGGCTGAGACTCCAATTCCACCTGAGCTCTGGAATCCTAGGGATGTGCACACTGGGCTTCCTGGGGCCCTAAAGTGGAATTGACCCATCAGAAGGCAGCCTTGGTTGAGGATAGTCACAGCATTGCCAGGAGGATTGCAGAGGCTGGGTGAAGGATCAGCTCAGCATGCCCCACTGGCTTCTTGCTAGGGTGGTCCGAGTGCATTTGTGGAAAAGGCTGTGTCCACCCTCCCCCACTCTCGTGGAGTGCCCCTTCCTGCCGGTGGGCAGATACACAGCTTTTTGCATGCCCACCTTGATGTTTAAGCCCCTGCCCTAGTTCTTCTCACTGAAAATAACTCCTGAAACTGAGTCCCATCAGAAAGTCCCAGAGTGGGTTTGGATAACCATCTGTGTCAGGATTGGGCCTCATTCCAACTGCTTGAGCTTGGGGACCAAAGGCAGACAGACCCCTCTCCCTCACGAAGCTCTGTGGGTCTGGCTGGGGGTGGGCCAGGACAGTCGGAGGCTGTCAAGGTCTCAGAGCAAACTGACTTAAGAAAGGAGGCCACAGCTTGGGGGTGCTGAGCCCCTGATAGAAGCAGCTGGTGTCTAGGGCAATTGTCCTCTTCAACTACTCTGCCAGGTTCTCCAAGCTTGAGGAACAATCACAGGACAATTGCCACCCTCAGAGGAAAGTGAAGTATTCTCTGATCTAGATTCTGTAACCTTCCCTAGATGGGAGGGTCTGGGAGTGCCAGTGCCTTCTCTCTAGAATGTTCTTCTTTGTCATCTCACTGTCCTGCTTGCGCCCACCCTGTTACTTTCCTGAGTCAGCCTAATGCCACAGTTGTTTCCTAACCTTCAGCAGCACCTGCAGCATTGTCATTCCTGTGTGGGTTTAACCCATTCTCTTTTGTCAAGCCTGGGCCCACCTGCAGGGGTGGCTGCAGGGGCACTGCATGAAGTTAGGTGTCACTCACATAGCGTCTCTTGCTGATGACCAATAGCATGGGCATGGGAGGCCAGGCCAGGCTCATAGGCTTGTTTTTTTCGTAGATGCCCAATCAGTGCCCATGAGTTGGGGGCAGCCTTTGTTCCCCTCCTACTGGAGGGTCTTAGTTCCTGGGTCAGGGATCAATGGGTGGTGCCAGGATTTCCTCTGATTTTAAACTCTCATGTACAGGACTCACAGAGCCAGCTCCCCTGGGTAGGGCCACAGGGAGCCCCTTGAAGGCCTTGTTGGGCTTTTTTTTTTGTGTCTGGGAGGCTGCCTTATTCCCTGAGGCCAGAGCAACCTCCCGAGCTGAGAGAGAACTCCAAAGGCCCTTTCTGGAGGCCCTGATGGGACACCCTGTGGGTATGTTTCCTTGCCACATCTTTGGCAGTGACAAGAACATGTCAAGTCCCTATCCAGCACATACCCCCCTTCCCTGGCAGGCTCTGACTCAAATGTCTGCTTCCTCTCTTTTCTTCCTGTTCTTCCCTCGAGCATGCTCACACTTACAGAGACACACACAGGAAGGTACATACAGGCACACGCAGAGACACTCATATACATTAACACAGGGTAAAGTTACAAACACAGATCCTCAGAAATTGAGGCAAAACACACAGGCCCATATACTCACAAACTCATATGTGAGCAGATGCACGCATACGTGGAAATAGCCACACATGTGTATAGACACGCAGAGGCACACATAGACACATGCATGTACAATAGGACACAGGCATAAGCACATGCGAATGCAGGGCATGCTTTCTTATCTCCAGGAAACCTGCTCTTCCCTGCCCACCACCCACTCTGGGGGAGGTAGAAAGCCACAGCCCACATACTCAGACCCACTCACTACTCAAGAGCCTTGAGTTAGCCACTGGATCATGAGGCACTTTCTTGTTTAAGTTTACATTCTTCTGGCAAAAGAGAGCTGCTTGTTTCCAAGAAGGGGAGCCGGGAGCTTGCTGACCCGCGCTGTGACTCTGGCACATGTTGGTGTCCTGTTCTCCCACTCTGCTCTGTTTCTCTGTGGCCTGGGAGGCTCTGCTTCTGTACACACCAGAGTAAGCTGAGCAAAAGAAAGTAGCGATTTCCAAAGCCGCTATTCATTGGCCATTTGCAATACCCCCTTGGCCATTGCCAGGGATCTGTGGCTGACTTCTGCTACCTTCTTCTCCGAAAGTCTTAATTCTTAGCTCCAGTAACTACCAGTCAGTTTCAAGTCACTTCCTTATGGCAGGTCTCAATGTGAAGTCTCCTTTGATCACCTGGAGAGGTTACGTTCTGATAGGGACATTGCTGTACATGAATCAACCCAAGACATGTTGTGTGCGTGCGTGCCGGTTTTGTTTGCTTAGCACCCGGAACAATGCCAGGCATATAGCAGGAGCTTAATGAGTATTTGTTGCATGAATGATCTAACTTGACACAAAAACCCTTTGAGTTAAGTACTATTGTTTTATTTTTCATTTTGCAGATGGAGTAGCTGAGGCTCATAGTGGAGTCAACCCAAATCTATACTTAGAAAGTGAACAGGAATTGAACCCAAGTTGCTGGACCCACAGTGCAGGCTTGGGATCACTGCTCTGTACCATTGGAGAGGTTAGACTTGCTGGTCTTAGGGAACCTGATTGGTGTCACAGTCTCTTTAAGGTTAATGAAGAGCCAATCCAAGCCATAGAAGCTGGACCCCATGACCTGGATTATTGGATCACCCCTCTGCCTGGCTCCACCGGCTTTTGGGGTTTCCTTATTGTCTGGCTAGGTCTGGCTTGTCTCCACCCATGGTAGCCTTGGATCATAGACTAGAGTTCCTCAGAGAGGCACAAATGCACTATTGAACTGAGCCCAGTTGCGTATCTGCACTCCCAAGGGAGTCTCACCCTTGGGAACTCAATGGTTGTGTGATGATTGAGATTCATTCATTCAGTCATTCAACACATATTTATTGGGCATTTTATGTTCTATGTTATACCCTAAGGAAACTGAGTTGAATTGGATATAGCCATTCCCTGGAGGAGCTCATGGTCTAGTGGGGGAGATAGACATAGGGTCAAATAAGCCCTGGACCACAGGATGAATGCAATTAAAGGCTTGGGCACCCAGAAGTGAGAGAAATTTTCCATTTAACTCAGATGATCAAACCACAGTGAGCAACAGAATCATGTTAAAATGTAGATTCATGGGCCCCAGATGGTCTACTTCAGAAATTTTAAGAAGAGGATCCAAGAACCTCCCAACTGAATCATCTCCCTAGGAGATTCTGGGACAAGTGCTTTTGGGTGGGAGGGCAACACTGAGAAAATCTGTACCAAGAAGTCAGAGACAATGTCGATGGGGAACATACTGTACTTTGAAGGATATATGACAAAGCAATAAATAATCTCAAAAATTATTCACTCAGGGTAACCCCTATTCTTAGTTTAGTGTGTATCATTGCAGACATTTTTTAAATAACATCAGTTATGTGAAGACAGTTCCCATGTAGCTAAATCTATGTCTGCATCTGTCTCTGCAGCTACATCTGTAACTCTGTGTATCTACAAATATGGGTGTCACCAGCACTGTGGCCTCTGCTGTTGCTGGGACCCAGGCTGGGACCCTCAGTGCCCAAGTGAATGATGGGTTCCTCTCATTTTGCTTTAGGGTCTAAAGGATCCTCCCTTCTAGGTTCTCCCTGTCTGCTGTGGCTTAAGAAAATTATATAACTCTTTCTATTTTATTTAGTTGACTTTAGAGATAATTCTTATCTTTAGTGTACAGCTGCTGAATTTTCTCATGGCCACACCCATGTGACCAGTACCCTGTGCATTTCCATTCTTTACTCCCTCTGCACCCCTGGGACACAGACAGCAGAGTTTGGGATAGGACTAAGGATGGATCTGAGGTCCAGACACCACATTGTGCCCTAAAACTAGCCTTATCCTCTCTTCCTTGGGCATCACTTCTCTCCCATGGTGTTCATCATGAATTTCTGTTTCTGGGGGATGTTCCTACCATTCACACGAGAAGGACAAGGCCTGGCTCTCGCAGGTCTAGAGAGCTGATAACTCTGAGCCAGATAATGGGTGCTGGGAGACTGGCGGCCCTGAGCAAAGCAACTTTCACAGGGACCCAGATACCGTTCACATTCTCATCTTAGTCCTTGTGACTTCTTGCTGCTCCTTTGCACAAACATGCCACTGGAAGTGCCTAACCTGCAGGCTTCTTTGAAATGGGGCCTCGTGCGAATGGCTCCCTTCTCCCTCCCTCCACCTCCCTACACCACCCCCTTTCAGATCTTGGGGAACAAGCTCCCATATTCTTTGAGGCTTGATTCTTCTTGGACTATTGGCAGCAATTGCCACTGCTCACTCTTTGCCCTGGAGCCCTTTCAAGATTTTCATTAACTATTTTTTATTATGGATGTCTTCTTTTAATTTCAAAAGAAGTGCATGCCTGTGAAAAAATATGCTAATTATATAGCAGTGGACAAAGTAAAAAGTGAGAGTTTTTCCTATTTGCTCACGGCTCCCCACTCCCACTGCCCAGGATGGGGGGGCACCTTGAGCAGAAATGATGCATGTATCAGATTTTTTTCTCAGTTTTTCTTCCCAAACAGAGATCGTATTACTCTATTTTACATTGTGTTGGCATTAACAGTGTGTTATGCACATCCGTCCAAATCAGTCCATGCAAATCTGCTTCGTTCTTTTTTCCAGTTTCATAGAAGTCAGCAGTTTGGAGGCATCGTAAATGACCTAGATGCTCTGTTTCTTCTGTTTGTTTGTTTTTGTGTTTTGGCGGGGAACATTTAAGTTGTGTCTTACTTTTGACAAAGAAGGCTGCAGTGAACACGTGTGACATAGATATTTGTTTGAGATCTGTGGTGAGAAAGAATCTGGGAAGTCTGATGGTTGCAACCAAAGCAATCATCCTTCAAAAGCTGGTATGTTACAACTCCTATGCTCTCACCAACAGACTTGTGCACGGCCTCTCTTCACTCTTAATCACTAGATATTCTAGATCTTTTAAAATCTTTACCAGTTTGTAGGTGGAAAAGACTATCTCAAGTTCTTTTGTGTTGTCCTGTGCACTGACAAAGCTTAGCACCTTCCCGTACTGCTTTTTTTCAAATATGAACTAGCCTTTGCAAGAAAGGAGCCAAAGGACAAATTTGTGGGGCCTGAAATGTTTGGGGAACAAGGAGGAAGTCTATGAGTCAGGGTTTATGGGTGGAAAGGTTGGCAGAGACCAGATCATGAAAGGCCAAGGGTGCCTGGGTAAGGAGCTTGGGCTTTCCCTTAAGAGCAATGGAAAGAGCCAACAGCCTTTGAGAAGGACTTTACATGGAGGTGGAGGAGGAGGAGGAGGGTGGTGGCTAGTTGTGGGGATGGACAAAATAAACCACATTCAGGAGACTTGTTAACTTTCCTGGTGGCATATCTGACATGGGATTGTCGGGGCAGTGGTGGGACTTGGCCCAGAAAAGGCTGGGTCAGGTCTTCTGTTGGACTTCACAAACCTTCTGCAGTTTCCACCTGGCGCGTTGCCACTCACCATGGCCTATCTGGGGTCTGCTCCTCTGGGTGCTAGAAGCAATGCCACTGAGACCTTTCGATTCCAAAAGGGTTAGGGTGTTGAGGGACTTTCTTCTCTCCTGACAATGGCTGGGTCCTCATTGGATTATAGTCAGAGCTCAGCTGAGTTAATCTGTGAAGAGCCATCAGCTCAGCCACATACCCAATTTGGGAGCACGTGCTAGGATCCTGGGGATTTAGAGGGTTAACACCCAGTCTCTGCCCTGGAAGAGCCTAGAGTCAAATTGTGAAGAGAACGGACATGCACATTAAATAGAGATACCTATTCCATAGCTACAAAAGGACAATGCCCACAATCCTTGGCATTTGAGCCTAAGGCAGGAGCGATGGTGGATTGAGTCCACATGCAAATGCATGTGGAGGCAGACCTTTCACAGTCCTCTGAGGACTCCCTCCTGGGTGATTCTCCTTTGATGCTTCTTGCTTGTTAGATGTCTACAACTTAATATGATCAAGACCAGACTTTTGATTCTTCTCTTCAGAGTCTAAAACAAGACCTACTTAAACTTTTTCCAGTTTTGGAGTGTGGTACCATCCGCTTGGCTAGAAAGCTGGCAGTGTCTTTTCATAGTCCCCTCACTCTTATCCCCCATTCATATTCCACCCTATGGATCATCCGTGCAGAGGTCCCACAGATCCTCCCTCTATATACATCCACCATCCTCCTACCGCTCCCTATTTTTATTGCCACCCCCATGTCTCAGCTTGAAGAATGCAGCAGCCCTGTGAATTGTCTCTGTGCTTCCATTTCTGCCCACCTAAAAACCACTCTCCACATAGCAACCACGTGACTTCTCCTTTTAAATATAGACTGGATCATGCCACTCACATGCTTCAGTCCCTTCAGTGGCTTCTCGCTGCAGTGAGAAAAATAACTCAAACTTCTTGCCTAAGAAACTCTGTTTGATCTGGCCCCTGATAACCTTTTGGACCTCATCTGGGACCAGTCTCCCTAGCTTGCTGTTTTCACTTCCTCTAATCACTCATTCTCCTTCCCTGTCCTTTGACTAGGTTCTTCCTTGTGTCTGAAACCCTCTTCACATGCTAGACTCCTGCGTGGGAGCCTCACCATCTCAAGGGTTACAGGGAGGCATTTCAAACCACCCTCTTGAAGGAGGAGACCCTATCATTCTTTAAGCTCAGCATCCTGTTTTTCCTTTAGATTACATCGTTTTTCTTTTACTGAAGTGTAATGCGCATACAATAAAGTACCTTAAGTACACTAATTTTATGTGTATAGTTCAATGATTTTTACATATGCATACATATATGCAAATTTTTCTCATACCACCGGCTCCTTCCCAGCATTCACATATTTATTGTTACTTATCTGATTTGCAAAGAGAAAGGATTTGATAACACACCATTATGGTACAATCATAGGGTAATAGATACTGACTGCTGACTGGGTGTATAAATTCTAACCACCCCTTTGGAGGGAAATTTCACAGTATCCATTCAATTTTAAAAGGCATGCATCCAATTGAGACAGCAATTCCTCCTTCAGAAATTAACCCTATAGATGTGCTCTTACTTACGTGTGAAGGTAAATGTACCAGACACACACTGCAGCACCGTTTCCAGAGAGGAGGCATTGGAAACGCCCTGTGTGTTGCTGCATAGGGGGCAGATTATAGAAATTAGAGTGGATTTTGCAAAAGAGTGCTCCAGCAGCTGCCACCAAGAATGTGTGCTGGTGTGGGAACATCTTCAAGCTGCATCAGTTAGAAGGAAGGTGCAGGATGAGGCTAATGGAATCCTCTTATTTGTGTAAAAATGGAATATGTCTAGCTGCCCATGATTCTGGTTAGAGTTATTCTCTGGGGAGGAGAATTCAGGAACTGGAGGGAGATGTTTCCTATTTTATTTTTTAAAATTGTTTAATTTCTTCCTTCTATGTATATGTAATATCTTTTCATAAAGTAGAATAAAATAAAGTCCTTGGACTCACAAGGAAAATGTGTGGGGAGAATGGTCTCCCCCAGGCCAGGGCAGGACTGCAAGGGTCAGTTGGCCTGACTCGGTCTTCAGAAGCATAGAGCAGACTGGCTGGCTTAGAACTTGGCTTGCAGGGGGATCTTTTGGGGTGCTCCTGGAGGGAGCCGCTGTGTACAGCTGCAGCAGAAGCCAGTGATGTTCTGCTTGGGAATAAGTCAGTGGAACAGAATCTCCCTCTTCCCCTGCAGCAGCTGTCCCCTCCTGCTTCACAACCCACTCCACCTTTCGTCTCAGACAGAGGCAGAGGGAGGGAGAAGATAACCAAGTAAATGTCTTTTTTCAGGTTCTTGAGACTTGTAGGTAGGCTTCTTCTTTTTTTTTTTTTTAGCTAGGTTAAAGCTTTAGAACAAAAACTTGCTGCAACAGGCAACCAGCGGTCCCTCTAGGAGGCTCTCAACGATCTTAGCAAAGATTGTGGGTTTGGGAGCCCGCCAGAGACAGATTTGAGTCATAGCACAACCACTCAGCAGTGTTGCATCCTTGGGCCCACCAGAGGACTGCTCTGTGCCTCAGTTTTCTCATTGGTAAACTGGGATCTGAAGGCCTGCCCAGGTAAGGAACAAATGGGAGGGCTGTGTGGTTTGGATTACAGAATGCGTTTGCTTCCTAGGGCTGCCATTAGAAGTTACCACCAACTCAGTGGCCTAAGTCAACAGACGGGCTCTCTCCCAGTCCTGGAGGCTAGGATATGAAGTCAAGGGCTCGGCGGAGCTGCATTCTGTCTGGAGCCTCTAGGAGAGAATCCTTTACTGTCTCTCCTAGCTTCTGGTGGCCGTGACATTCCTGCAGTTGATCGCTCTAAATCCCTGCCTCCTGTGTTTTTCTCTGTTATAGGGATACTCATCATTGGATTTAAGGTCCCTGCGGATAATCCAAGATGACTTCATCTCAAGATTCTTAATTGCATTTAGGATGACCCTTTTTCCAAATAAGGTCACATTCACAGGTCTGGGGAGGGGTAAGAAATGAGCAGGTTTGGGGGGAGGCTGCCATTCAATTCATATAGGCAAAGAAAGTGGGCATGGATGGAAACCAGCAGGTGTTTGCTTGGATCCCACTGGGTGAGTGTGCCATGGTGTGGCTGGGTCACAGAAGGTGCCAGGTCCTGTTTCACTGTGCCTGAACCACACTGCATGATCACAATTGCGACTGAAGGAACGGCTGCCCCTTGTGTCTCTGTCTTTCTCTCCTGACCTCTGCCTACCTCCTGTCCTGCCTGCTAGTTAAACCAACACCATCCTCACTTCAAGGTCCTGGGAGGTGCCTCGGCCCTGAGGGAATGTCCTGTAATTGCGAATCATTGATTCAAAGCTTCACACACATTTGGAAACGGAATAAGGACTATAGTCTAGTTAATAATATTTTACTAATGCTAATTTTCTGGCTTTGCTATTATACAGAAGTTACAGATGCCACCATTGGGGGAAGCTAGATTCAAGAGACTCCATGTGCTATTACTACTACCATTATTATTATTATAAGTTCTGGCAAGTCTATAATCATTTCAAAATAAAAAGTTGAAAAAACCCCCCAAACAACTTCATAAATACTTGAAACTCCTGATAGAAAAAAAAATAACCCCTATTAGAAGGTAGAAGGAGGCAAGCGTCTCAGCCCTGGCCCACGTGGGCTGAATTAGTCCTACCAGGCTAGGCTGGGAACCCTATCTCCATGGGCTGTTGGGAAGTGGCCTCACCCTGGCCTGGCCCCATGCCCACCCCAGGCTTCCTGGGAGCCTATCCTGATCAAGCTCCTCCCTTGGAAGGGAGCCCTGCCAGGTCCTCCCCAGGCCTCCTAAGGCCAGGGCCCATCTGGTTTACAGACACACGGCTGGGCTGTCCCAGCACCACCCTGCCCCGCGGTCCAGGCTGAGTGAGCCCTCTGCTGCCACCGCCGCTGCTTGCACACGGCTCTGGCTCCTGTTGGGCCTCTCCCCTGTGCTTCCCTGGCAGGCATGACGGCCTCAGTGACCCCCACCTTGAGTCAGATGCTCTGGGCTCCTGGGAGGTACTCCTCTGGCTGGGGGCCAGCCCACCCTTCCCTGACTCCTCCTTCTCCTGCGACAGGGTGCTCCTGCCTGTCTTCCTCCCCCGGGGGCAGACTCCAGCTTCCACTAGTCTGGGCAAGTTGTAAGCACCTTCCCTGGGCCACTCCTGGTTCTTTCTCTCCCCTCTTACTCACATGGAGGCTGTCAGTGAGTTCTGCACAGTGTGGGCTGGGGGTTTGCCATCTCAGAAGATTTATAACTTGCGAACTTTGGGGACTCTGAGAACCTCTGAACTTGTGTCTACAGTGTCTGAACATTCTTCTGACAGAGAAGTTGATTCTCAGAAGGGTCCAAGAACCACAAGAGATTAAGAGTGTCCGAGGGCACGAAGGGACTGTAACACAACTGTTAGACATTTGTTTCTGGCATTAGCCTACCTGTGCTACAATACTATTTCTACTGAGCTTGCTCATCTCCATACCTCAGTTTCCTCCCATGTAATATAAATTAAATGAAAGCATCTACTGCATCAGGACATTGTGAGGAGTAAGTGAAAAAATCATATCAAGTTCTTGGCACATCCCCTTTATGGAAAATCCTAACAAAGATTATCTGTTATTATTATTATCCCCCTTGAGCATATATTACTCACTTCATGCTTGCGACAGCCATGTGAAACAGGGATTATTAACCTCCTTTGAAAGGCTGTGCTTACCCAGCATCACACAGACATTAAAAGGCAGAGCTGGGATTTGAACCCACAGTTTGTTTTTCTGCTTTGTTTTGTTGTCACTCATCTCAAAGAGAATGAGAAGAGGAAATATGAGATGGGGCAAGAAAATGTTTACTATTGAACACTCCTTTACGTATTGCATTTGGAAAGTCTGTTTTATTCCGTTGTCTAAGGTATATGGGGAGATGCTGTGCTTGCTCATGGAGATTACACTGGAGCAAACTTAGAAAAGTCTGCCTTCTGAGGAAAGATCAGGCACCACGCTGAAAGCCTGGTTACCTTTGCAGATGCGATTCCTTCTTTACCCTAGGTCCACCTGGTCCTCTGTCAAAACCCATTGCATGCATCATCTGCCCTGGAAACCCTGTCTCTAGTGTTGTAGGTGTTCGTTGTATGTCATTATTTTACATGCTTTTGTGATGCTGAATTGTGGTTTCATTGTTTATCCCCCATGCTTGTCTCTTCAGCTAGGTAAGGTCTGGGTCTAATGCATCTTTTGGACACCTGTGCTCAGCCTGGTGCCCAGAATAGAACAAACATCTGATGCATGGGATGCCCTCGCTCCCCCATCATTTCCTTCCTGCCCATCTGTGGGGGATGGTGATGAGCAATCAATGTCCTCAAGGAGCTCCGAGCCAGAGATGGGGAAAAGCACTTCCCCTGTGACAATCTGCATTTCCACCATTGCCTGTGAAAGCCCAGAATCCCCAAGGGCCAAGGAAGGAGTCAAAGCACCCAGTAGCCAAGAGTTTTATTTCCCTTGAGGCACTTATTTGACATTAGGAATAAATGAAAGGGCAGGAGTGTGAGAGTTGGGTAACTGGAGTTTCCCTTGGGAGACTCTGGGTGATAGACCAGTGAACTTACCATTCCAGGACCTGATATCTGAGAACACTTGAGCCAAGCTGCCCAGCATATGAGCCGTGGCCTCTACTGAGGTTGATGGTATCCATTCTCTAAGAGGGACAGAGAATTGCCAGGCTGGGTCTTGTCAACTGCCAGTCTTCCAGAAGTAAAGGAAGGTCCTTATTTGAAAGGTGGAAAGGAGAGGCTCCAGATGGTTGCAAAGTAGATGAGAGTGGCTCAGAACTCTGGATTCTGGACCCCAGTGGATAGGCAGGATCATCCCTAGGGGTCCACATGGAAACACTGATCAGTAGTGGAATCTAGAAAAGGGTTTTCGACTGGGAAGGACAAGGTAGCTCCACGTACTGTGCTGTTTTCTAACTAACTAAAGACAGCATCTGAAATTTTGTGTCCAGACCTGCACTCACGACTCTCCCCCAATCCCATTATCAAAGTCTGACTTATCTCAGAAAATATGGTGCTATTTACCCAGGGATCTGGAAAACAATCTGACCCTGCCTGTCCCTCATTGTCCCAAATCGAATCCATCTCCATGTTCTGTCTATTTTACCGCTAAACCAGCTCTTAAATCCATTCGCTGCTCTCTGCACCTGTGCTCACCACTTGAGTCCCTAACCACCTTTCCTTACAAAACCATTTTAATACCCCACCCCATGATTTCTCTCACAGACCCTATCTCTTCATACTCTCTAGCCATTAATTACCCCAAAGCTGAAGTAATCTTAAAGAAACACAAATCTAGTCAAGTTATTCCTCTAGTTAAAAATCTTTTAATGCTCTTTGGAAAATATATGTGAGATTTGTGACCTCACGTTATGGAAATGTTCCCTAAAAAACTGTATACAAATATTGAACTTTAATTAGTGACATGCATGCTGCAGGGTTGAGTAAAAGTGTACTGATGACTGTTATTTACCATAAAATGCAGCAAAAATAAATGGGCCAAAGGATAGACAGATGGATAAATTTAAAGCAAATATGGCAAAATGTTAATCATAGAATCTAGGTAGTGGGTATATAGGAATTCATTGTGCAACCCTTTAAACTTTTTCTTATGAAAAATTTCACAATAAAATGTTGGGAAAACTTTGTCTAGCAGCTCACATTACATCAGGATTAAATCCAAAGGTCTTAGCATGGTCCTCAAGACCCTGCCTGACCTTCCTACCCTTACCTATGGATGCATCTCATGCTAATCTCTCTCTATCATTTCTTGTGCTCCAGAAACAGGGCTTATCTTCCTGTTTTTAAATGTGACCTCCCCTCTTGTTTTAGAGTGTGCATAGCTCTAATTATAATTTTAGTACTGTTGATTGTGTGATTGTAGGTGGAACTATATGAAATGCCATTTCTACAGGTGAGACAGTCAAGTGTTAGATATTTTATATGACTCAAAGGATCATTTGATGACCACTCACCCTTAGACTCAGAGCTCTGGGAGGAGTAGCACAATGTCTGGTAGTTGATACTCAACCATTTATGTTGAGAATTAATTAAGTCGATTAGTTAACTAATGAACAATAAGCCACCTATATTTTTACCATCCAATTCCTTGACTATGCATATTCTAAAGTATCGAGAGTTGTTTAAGCATGTAGAAGTTATCACCTTTCTCTGGCCTAAGCCAGCTCTTTGTTATACATGGAAAGTAAAGAATTCTATCCTACCCCCATCCCAAATCTAGATATTTTAACAAAGCGTCTTGACTTCCCCAAATTCTCTGGCCCACTGGGTCTAACCACTAGTTTTGTTTTTCATAAATATGGGCAGAGTGAAGCATTGATGACTGTTAGGGTTCAGGCACTTCTCAGAGCATGTCCCATCACCAAGAAAGGGAGAGGAATTTTTGACTGAATCTCAGATTTTAATACTGTTAATAGGCAATGCATCGACTTTCTGATTCCTGGTTTTCCCATGGTTAAATTTACATAGTCAGAACTGTAATGACTAACTGAAGCAATGTGTGAAGAACCAGACCAGTAGGTTCTTTATTTTCCTGTGACCCTCATCCATTCACTGTAGTCATGAATAGGCAAGAAGGCAACTTCACCCTTGAGGATGTGGGGGCATCCACAGATTAAAGATGTGGTCCTAATCCCAGGAACCTGTGAAGATGTTACTTTACATGGCCACAGGGAACTAAGATTGCAGATACAATTGAGGTTGCTGACCAGATGACTTTGAGATGGGAAAATCACCTTGGATTACCTAGGTGAATCCCTTATCATCATCTGAGCACTTACGAAACAGAGAGAATTTCTTGGCTGCGATCAGGAAGAGATATGACAGTGGAAGAAGGGTTAGAGAAATGTAGCATTGCTGGCTTTGAAGTTAGAGAAAGTAGTCCATGAGGCAAAGATTGTGGGTGGCCACTGGAAGCTGGAAAAGGAAAGGAAATGGATTCTCCTGTAGAGCTTCCAGAATGGAACCAAGTCCAACAGACCCTTAATTTTAGCTGAGTGGGACCTGTGTCAGACTTCTACCCTATAGAACTGTGAAACATTACATTTTTGTTGTTTTAAGTCACTCAGTTTGAGGTTATTTGTTATAATAGCAATAGAAAACTAATGCAGTGATTTTCTAGACTTCCCCGCCCCCCATTTTTTTTGTTTCCTTTCTTTTCTTCTTCTTTCCTTCCTCTTCTTCCCTCCTTCTCCTCATCCTTCTCTTCTTCTTTCCCTCCTTTTCTTCCTCCTCTTTGTCTTTCTCCTCTTCCTTATGCTCCTCCTCCTTCTTCTTTAATTTTGTTCTCTTGAGCCCCAGGGCACATGTGACATGTGATGACCCACTGTTCCTAATAGAGGATGGGCCAACAGTGTTCATTTGGGGCAGCTTTTTGGTTTCTGCAGCCCTAGCAGGCAGCCTATCATGGTGGCTTCTGTATCTCACCTATTGGTCAATTCAAACATATGAGTCAATTTCTCCTCCAATTGCCAGCAAGCATGCTGGAGGTGGAGAAGGCAGTTGCTGGTTAGACTCTAGGATGTGGGAAATTCAGTCATTGTCTCCAGTCATTCCTCACTGGTTGGAATCATACTTGGGCAGAGAATTAGTGAGGAGATATTCAACCTTATTCAAAGAAGAGTAAGGCACAGGGACATGTGTGTATTCTTGAATTTCTGTTGAGATACCTCCCTTCTCTTTCATTGGCCTGAAAACTAGGTCTATTTTCTTGGTTACAAAAGCCCAGAGTTGATAAGGAAAAGCTTGGTATAGACAAGACAGCTTAGAAATTTTGGG
The DNA here is from genome assembly GCA_004024845.1 of Tonatia bakeri. Classification (NCBI taxonomy): domain Eukaryota; kingdom Metazoa; phylum Chordata; class Mammalia; order Chiroptera; family Phyllostomidae; genus Tonatia; species Tonatia bakeri. Next base: position 21,706 of record PVIA01008704.1, read on the forward strand.
TGACAAATGTCAAGCCCTAAACATTTAAAGTGGACCGTGTAAGCCACCAGTTATCTCATGGCTGACATTAGGCTTGGGACTGAGCATTCATTAACTCATTTTATCTTCACAACTTCTGCCTGAGGTAAGAACTATCATTTCTCCTTTACAGATGAGGAAACAGGCTCAGATAAGTGAATAAGTCATATTATTATCATGTACCCAATCAGAGGTGAAGGTGGTATCAGAACCCAAGTCTTTATGACTGGAGAAACAGATAGTATTTTAACAGACAATAATTGCCACTGCTCTTAAGGAGATGTCTTTCTTTCTTGGTCACTAATCTAATGATGAATAAATAATAGATTGCTGCTATAAAGCCTGATTCCTAGGCTACACCCAGGTAAATGTCCCATTGGCCTCAGTAGCAGTTAACTTCAATGAGAGGTTGCCAGCTTAATAATAATACCACCACCTGCTATTTATAAATAGCCATTCTCCAAGGAATCGAAAGTGCTTAATAGACATTATCTAATCCAGTTTTGCTGTGTAACCGTAAGTCAGGTCCTTACCTTTTCACAGAGAGGGTTCATGTTCAGAGAGGGCTAGGTTTTGTCATTCATTAAACAGAGGGTGGGCATCCCCTGTTGGTGGTCCATCAGTGACTTGTTCAACCTCATATGACTTTGCTCTCCATGGAAATTGGACTGGGTCTATCATCATGGATTCTGCTTTCCATGAGTGTTTGGCATTGCTCAGACTGCAGGAGCTGGGCTGACTGCTTCATGTGAATTTTCAAGGCTTTGCAAAGGGTTTGTTTGTACTCACTTTCAGGCAGAGGGATCTATGAATTCCTCTTGGGAACAGCAGCAGGAGCTTCATCTTTATTGTCAATATTGACCTTGCCTTCACCCCCTCCTTCTCCAACACAAACTCTTCTTTAGTGATACCTGTATTCCAGATCCCTGTGGTAGGCACTTTAGAGGGACAAATTGACTTATTCTTCACAATAGCTACCAATTGTTAGTTACTGTTACCAACCCTATTTTACAGAATAGAAAACTGAGCCTCAGAGTGAGTAAATAATTCATTCCATTTTCATAGTTGATCAGTCTGAGAATCTTTGAGACACTACCATCCAGCACAGAGCCAGGAAACACCCAATGAAACACCAATACATGAAACACCCAATGAGTTGATATTTATGGGATAACAGAATAACTATCATCTATTAAGTGCAGACACATTATACAACATGATTTTTAATTCATGCAACAATCTTATAAAGTATATATTCATACCTCAATTTTATAAAAAATGAACTAAGGCTCAAAGAGGTAAATAAATTGTTAAGTTCCTGCAGTTAAAAAAAGTGGTAAAGTTGTAATTTAATTCCCATTCTTTCAGATTCTAAAATCTCTACCCTTACTCCATAAACTCATATGAATTAATGAGAGATTGAATGGTGGATGGATGGATGGACAGATGGATGGACAGATGGATGAATGGATGCATGGATGATGGGGGGAAGAATGGATGGGGCCAAGACTTTCTTCCTATGCTTTTCTGTCCCAAATGCGAAATTCCTCATGACAATAGAGTGCCAGTGAGAAAAATACATGTGCAACACAATCCAAAACCTTCAGGACTTATGAAAATTGGCTTGGAGTTGTTTAGCCACAGAAGGAGATTTATACTTGAAAACAGCCCATTCCAAAACTGAAACGACTTCTGGCTCATGGAACTCAGATCCAAGATCTGCCGACCTAGTGAGTGTCAATGGGAGAGCTGAGCTCATGGATGGGAGAATGCATGATGACACCTGGTTGAAGAAGAGCAGAGTGACAAGGGTCTTCCTTGCATTATGAATGATCTCAGCAACTTTAAGGTATGAGAATCAGAATGATTCCATCTGGAGTACAAAATGAGGTGTCCTGAAACACTTTGAATTCTCAGTGCAGAGTCAGGTGTCTGGACTAGATGGGCTCTTAGGTTCCTTTTGCCTTTCCAAACGTTAGAGACCCTGGAAGGAGAAGCTATTTTATTAGGATTTAGTCACAATTCAAGGAGAAGAAGGAGGCCACCATTTAGATGAGCATCTTGCACAAGAATGTCATGTCATGGCCAGGGTCCAGCTTCTTTTGGATAAATGTTTTTGGTAGCAGGTCACCAGGGGCTAGCTTACCTGGTGGAAGAGGCTGTCAGGGACTTGTGCTGCTCAAAGGAGCTTGGCTGCCCCTACATCAGCATCACTGTTCAGTGACACGGTGATTGAAATTTCAAAATAGATGACAAATTTCCTGGGGTTAAAATGACAAGGCTGAAATTGCTTTTGACAGGATAAATAAATATACAAGAAAGTAAAACTTCCACCTCTCTGTTGTAGACACTGCTCTTGCAGTTGCCTGGACAAACATAGGCTTGCAGCAGGAACTTCAGTTTTTTTAACATTAGGATCTCACTGAAGACAAGGATTACACTTTGGAGACAGCTGGTTGCAGAGCCAAGCTGCACTCCTGTCTGCTCAGGGCTGGGGGTGGCGGGTCACAGCAGCCCAGGATTTAAGGTGCATTTGCTCGCTAAGAGAATTTTACTCATGTGTGCACTTTTACTCCATGGAATGAAGTTGCAAATACTTTAAAAAATTTGAATTTATTGGGGTGACATTGGTTAATAAAATTATATAGGTTGCAGGGGTACAATCCTATAATTCATTATCTATATATTGTTTTGTGTGTTCACCAACCCAAGTCAAGTTTCCTTCTGTCACCATTTAGTCCCCATTACTCTCCCCTACCTCCTCCAACCCCATTCTCTCTGGTAATCAGCATACTGTTGTCTATAAGGATTTTTTTTCTTTTGTTTATTCTCTTCACCTTTTTCACCCAGCCCTGCTCATCCCCTTACTTCTGACAGTTGTCAGTCCATTCTCATATCTATAAGTCTGTCACTATTTTACTTGTTAGTTCACTTTGTTCATTAGAGTCCACATACGAATGAAATCATATGCTATTTGTGTTTCCCTGGCTGGCTTCTATTATGCAAATACTTCTTGCTGTTTTCTTCCTCCCTCTCTTCTTCTCTTTCTTCATCACTGAGGAAAGAACACCCACTGTTCCAGTCATCTGTTGCTACATAGCAAAAGATACCACACTTAGTGGCTTAAAACAACAGCCATCCTGTATTTTGCTCTTATACGGGCAAGTGGAGGAGGTCTTGGTGGGTCAGCTTCTCCCTGGACCATGCTGGCAGCCGAGCCTGCTCACCTGGGGCTGGAGGGTTCACCTCCAAGATAGCACACTCACAGGGCTAGGTGTTGGCCTCATTGCTCACCAGGCAGCGTCAGCTGAGGGATTCAGGTTCCCTGAAGTAGACCTCTCCAAGGGGTCTCTCGGGCTTTTCCAGAACAGAGTAGTGGGGCTCCGAGTGTGTTCCAAGATGCCCAGGTGGAAACTCAAAGGCTTCTTAGGATCCCAACGAATCTCAGAATCTCGTTTCTACAGCACTGTCTTGGTCAAGCAAAGCTGTGGCATTTCTAAATCTATTATCCAGTTATCCTAGGAGGTGGACATGTGCTGTGAGAGACTTCACCGTAACAGTGATGGCAGACATTCACGACTCCATGTGACTTAACACAAGGCGCTAAGCAGCAGCACCTCTGCTGGAGGTTAGCAGCAGGATTCCGGCTGGACAGTTTCTTTGCTTTTCATGGTGTTTTTTAAATTTTGATACTTATGAAGAGTTCAAGTTATTTTGTAGAATGCCCAACAAGTTGGGTTTGTCTAATGTTTCTTTTTTTAAAAAAAGATTTTATTTATTTTATTTTTAGAGAGGGAAGGGAGGGGGAAAGAGAGAGAGAGAGAAACATCAATGTGTGGTTGCTGGGGGCCGTGGCCTGCAACCCAGGCATGTGCCCTGACTGGGAACCGAACCTGCGATGCTTTGGTTTGCAGCCCGCGCTCAATCCACTGAGCTACACCAGCCAGGGCTTAATGTTTCTTCATAATAAGATTCAGGTGCCACCATCATCCTGAAATCTTTTTTGTTTAGTTTTATTAAATAAAAGTACAGTTGCAGTACTAAAAGTAGAGTTTTTAAAATTTTGCAGTTTATACCTTTATAAAGTGGGTACATAATCTTTTCTAAGGCAATTATTATTAATTTATAATATGTATACAAAAAAGTACACAAAGTATTAATATACAGTTCAATGAATTTTTAGTGGAGAAAATTTTTTACTTATGTAAACACCTGTGTGACTACCTCCCATTCCAAAATATAAAACTTATTCAGTCTCCAAAAAGACTTTGTAATCTTTTGGCACTTTTTTCACTTAATATTGTTTTGATAAAATGTATCCATGTGGTTGCATGCTATATTATTGTGCTCATTCATTTTGACTCTTGTACCAGATTCCATTGTACAAATATAATACTTTTCCTGATCCACTTCCTCATTGATGGGTATTTGAGTGGTTTCTAGATTTTCACTACTGTGAACAATCTAGGTCTGAATATTCTTGACTGTGCATTCTGATATACATATATAATTACACCTGAGTGTAATTGTCAGACCATAGAATATATAAATATTTATTATTGGAACATACTATTCAATTGTTTTCCAAAGTGGCAACAACATGTTACAGTCCAATGGAAGTGTGTAAAAGATTCCACAGGCCTAAATCCACTTCAAAACTTAGTATTATAAACTTTCCATTTTGGTGAGTTGAATGTATATTAAATTATAGGTCATAGAAGTCTCAATTTGTATTTTTCTGACCCTCAATACTGTTTAACATCTGACCAAAGCTTTATTGACTATTCATGTTTCTTTTTGAAATGCCTGTTCATGTGTTTTGCCCATTTTTAGTTGGTCTACTCATAATTTTATTTTTGACTTGTAAGATAATCTCAGATTTTTCTTAAAATACAGTCTTTCCATCTTTGTCTCTATTCTTTCTGCCTTTGCTTTCCACCTTAGCAATATTTCTCCACCCTACAATTATTTAAATATTTATCTGTATTATTTCTTCCAGGGCCTCCTGGGTTTCTCTCTGCCATTTCCATCACTAGCAGGCCCCACCTAAGCCACATTCCAGAGCTCCAGGTCTACAGCGTGGGACCTGGGACTTTTGCACTGCATAATCAGGTACCCAGGCTTCTCTGGGTCTCCACCCTGGCTCCTGTCAGGCTCCACCCAAGCTTGGCTGAGGCTGGGCCCAGAGAATTGCCTGGAGTTATTGGTCTATTTCCAGCAGATGAGTCATTTTCCTTTCCAAGAAACCAAGGAGTATAACAACTTACTGGATGCTGTGGGAGATTCAGCTAAATTGCTTTTACAAATGAAGACACTGAAATTCTAAGAGGTGATGTAACGTGTCCAAAATTTCACAGCCAGAAGTATGAGAAAGGCATGGAGATACCAACTGTTTCCTTTGGGCTACCAGATCTGTGTCCAAAAACTTGGTGTTGGATTCTGTGGACGTGCATTCACCTCTCCTGTCTCTGAGTCCCAAATCTGCCGAAAGGAAGTCCACGCAGCTGTTCAACTTGTCTGTTTTCATTCCAGTCCCTTCCCCCTGCTTTTCATACAACACTCAGAGGGAAATTCCCACCGAAGCCAGTGTGTCTCCCTGCAGCTTCAAATGCATCACTTGCTCCTCTTTGCACTTACATCAAAAACTAAATCTTTTAGTATGCCCTGTGTACTTGGCACCTCTCTGCTTGCCTCTTCATCTCCCACCCTCATTTTCCTCTCCCCTGTAGCCACGCAGACGTCCTTCATGTTCTTTGAATGTTCTGAGTTCTTTTTCATCTTAAGACCCTTGTTCCTGCTCTTTCTTTTGCCGAGAATGCTCCTCTCCTGGCCCTTTGCATGACCAGTTTCTCACCACCCTTTAGTTTGTGCATTAGCTTAAATGCCACCTCCTCAGAGAAATTGCTCCTAAGTATACCCCTACCTCTCCTTTGTAATGTACCACAGAGCTGTGTTTCATGCCGTATTGGAGTGTGTTATAATGTGTAATTACGTTGTTTATTTGTTTTTTACTCCTTTCTGTGGGGCCCAGTCCTCCAACAGTCTGCACATGCCAAATATCTGTCTCATTCAGCTGTGTCCTCAGGGGCTGGGCCCGTGCCTGGCACCCTGTTCAATCAATATTTGTTGAACTAGTGAATGAATCCAGAGGCTACTCAATAATTAGTGGTTTTCATTTCCTTCTTTTCTCTGAGCAGGAGTGGCCACTCACACATACTGGCACACACAACCTGAAGGAACTGGACCAGCACAGTGGAAATAACAGCTCAGTGGATATATACAGTCTGCATCAGAAAAAACAGCTAAACCAGTTGGGTTAGCTACTGTTTTCTGTTTTGTTTTGTTTAACAAGTTCCTTGGCCTCTGAGCCTCTTCTGGCCCGGGTGTACATAGTCCTGGGGGAAGGGGAGTTTATATTAAGGCTCATTAAGGATAGATTAGGTTATATTCACATAATGAGCAATTTACCTGGATAAATCATTACTGAAGAGATACTTATTAGGTTCTGACAGCAAAGTAGTTCTTGATGAGATTCCAGCACCTTTGAAAAGGAGTAGGAGCCAATCAGGTAAACTTTTCAAGTCCTTTATGTTTACGGAGCCCTTTCTCAATTCCTGGTGCTCAGTGAAGTGAAGAGACAGAGTTCTCAAGGCTTCTGCATGCTGAATGAGGAAGCAGAGGCAGAATGGTTCATTCTCAGGAAGTGTTCTAAGCAAAACGGGGATTGGCCATCCTAACTGGGATTAACAGATGTCTTTTCAATAACAACGTCATTCTACCTTGCTGACCCGGTCTGGCTGGAAGTTCCAGAGATAAGTGGCTGTGTTTCAAAAGCTTTTGCCTCTTAGGAATCAGAAGTGTCTAAATCTTCCTCTTGGTGATAGTTGGAGAATTTCATGCTCCAAAGAATAGGTTGTAGTTGATATTTAGGGAGAATTAGGCACTTTATTATATTTGAAGAAAGAAAGCAGGTATTCTTTCTCTTCTACTCCTCCTACTTCTCTCCTCCCTCCCTTCCTCCCACGTTTCCTTGTTTTTCTTTTCTTTCTTCCTCCTGTCCTTCCTTCTGTCAACTCTATGCTCAGTGCCGTGGTTCTGTTAGAGGCACACTACGAAATGCTGTACTGCTCAGGTGTTCACACATCAGTGGTGGAAAGAAGCAAGCAGAGCATTATAGCACAAGATAACAAAAACTATACAGAGGGACAGGCACAGACTTCTGGGGACATAAACACTGGTGTGCTGATAAATGTTTAGCAACCGGCTCTATGTTGGGGGCTGGGGGTGACCTTGATTTGTAGCATTTGCTGGTTTCCGTGGTGTAAGTACTCTCACCTTGGGGGTGTTGCTGCACGAGCAATTGGGAAGACACACACACATCCTGAGAAGGACACTTCAACTGGTCCATACGGGAGTGGGGTTTGTAATATCAGAGGAAGCTTCTAGAAGAGGAGACACTGACCTGTGTTAGCTTCTTTAGGAAGGGGAGCGGTTAGTAAAGAGAAGGTGTTGTAACTCTTTTCCTCTTTATTCTCTCTATGCATATTGAAGACAATAGAGAAAACGCAGATAAACCAAAATAAGAAAATACAATTCACATGTAATTTTAAAAAGGGGAGATGAGCATAGTCACTTTTGTGATCATTTTTCCTTGTGTCTTGTTTTTCTCCTTGCGTGTGTTGGACTGTTGCTAGAAAGCATCTTTCTCTGTGTCAACTGAGATAGAGAAAGGCATTTTGTCAATATTTGACATTACTATATCTATCATAACATATTGTCATAATATTACCATATTATGACTATGGACTATGGTTTTATTTTTAAATTAATTTTAAACTGATAATCCATTGTTTAAAACAATTTTGGTGTCCTTTTGTTTAAATTCTGATTCTGATTAAAGTACAGAATCTGTGTTTTTGTATGTTTTAAAAACACACTTATACATAAAATTATAACTGTTCAATTTATTCTTCTATCATCTTGGTTTAAAATTTATTTTTATATGTTCTTATTTTTCCCTTGGTCTATTGCCTTTTGCTGACTCGTTTAATGCCTTTGCATTATTTCTTTATTTTTTAAATTTATATGCCCTGTTTTAAATTTAACCCTTCCTGTTTGATTAAGAATTTTGTGTAGTTTCATCAATACTTTCTTCTTTATCATCCTCCCATTTGTTCAAGAATTCTATATAAAAATGTTGGCATAGAATTATATTGTTGTTATTTACTTTAAATATTGACTTTTGCAAAAATAATTGTGACATTGGCATATATTTTTATAATTAAGCTTATATAATAATTTAGGCTTACCTGCATTTTAATTGATCTTAGTGCTCATTAGCAGTCTTTCTACACCATTTTTGAGTTCTGATTTTAGCTTCATTGTTCGGTTGGGCAGAGTGCGTATCCACCCAAGACTTCCAAAATAAAGCATATCAGTGACCTACTATAGAACAACCTGAATGTTTTAAATGGAATAGGGTCTGTTAATGTGGTCCACAAATGAAAATTTAACTGGTGGGAGGTTAAACAAACAAACAAACAAACAAACAAAACCTAATTTAGTAGAGGATCATAAAAGAAATCATGCTGACCAGGAGCCCTAACTCTTTCTCTTGGATGTTAAGCATCAAACACAGGTTTTGTTTTCTCTTTGTGCAGGTATCTTTTTGGACCCAGGTGTGGGTTCTTATATTCTTTTCACTGAAGTGCGGCACATGCTGTTTGTCCTGCCACTGGCTATAAGTCACTCCATGTCCCTTCTAGGTCGAGGCCTAGGGTCTGCTGACTCTGGGCTCTTGATGCTTTCTGGGCCCCATCAGGGCACCTGATGCTGGGAGCAGTGGGAGAAGGAAGCTGGGGGTCAATGGCAGGAGGATCCCTCAAACGCCAGCTCCTGGAGAGCTTGCTAGCCTCTCTCCTCAGCACCACTGTGACATCCTTGTGGGCTTCCTCTGGGTTTTCTGAGATGGCAGACATGTCCCCAAGACAAAAACATAGGGAGTGATCTGTATGACCACTGTTGTTAACCACAGGTGGCTTCATGTCCAAGTCCTTTGGGATGTGCGCTCAACTCACATTTTAAATAATGACGTGTCGTGTTTTCTTGACACAGTGTTATGTACTTGCTTTACATTGATTGTCTCCTGCAGTCATCCAGATACCTCATTATCCTCACTACAGATGAGGAAACTGAAGCTGAGAGAGATCATGTCACTAGCTCAGGGCCACTTGCCTGGTAGAGGGCAGAGCCTGCATTGGGACCCAGCATTCTGACCCATTGCCCATAATCTCATCCCCCGTGCTATGAACTGCCTTCTTGTATAATCAAGGGACCTGGCTGCCGAGCCTCAAATGGCTCCTCCTGGGTCCCTGTGCTGCCTCCAGCCTTCCTGAGACGCCCCCCTTGTCTGGTTATTACATACATGCTGAGGGGCTCAGGCTTTCTGGTCTCCTAGAAGTTACAGCCCTTCAGGTCCCCCCTCAACTCTCCTCCCCGGGAGGATGGAGCAGGGGAGGGGCTGCCATGGCTTCACCTGGGTTTTAGCATCAGGCTAGAGGCAAACCCACCCCTGCCTCCAGGCCCAGGGCTTACCTCCCTCAAGGTTTTATTGCTTTGGAAAGAAGGATTGGGGGGAACTCTTTGTAGGCCTGGGAGGAGCAGTAAACATTTGCAAGCATTTCTCTTACTTAATAAACATTAATGTGCCCTCCTGTACCCATTTGCCTGAAAAGAAACACCTAGAAAGATGGGAGAGGTGTGGTTTCAGGTGTTGTCATTAAGCTAAAAAGTCTCAGGAGTTCCACCCAAACCTCCACCCAAACTGTGGAGTTCTTTGAATGGAAGCTGAGTGTGTTGCTGGAGGCAGCTTCCAAGGCCATCTGGGTCTCACTGCTCTCCTAAGATCCAGGGCCCTGCAGAGGGGCCTAACCGGCTAAACTTCCACCCCCTGGGCCTGCTCTGAAAGTCCCCAAGCTCTCTGGGGTCTGGGGAGGTAGAGTGAGGCAGCACAAGGCTGTGAGAGCAAACCAGTATCAGCCCTAATTCCAGAGTATGCCTAGGGAGTCAGGCAAGATGACTGTAGGTTTGAGAGAGAGAGAGATATGTTAGGTACTGGCTTGAGGAGTTCAAATTTCAAGTAGAGATTTATATATACCCGACACAGTAGTTATACTTACTGAACAGTTCAAAGCCCAGTCATTACTCTGAACTCTGCATGTGTTCACAAAATCCCTTCAAGGTGAGCATGATTATTATCCCCACCTTTCAGATGTGGAAACAGATGTTCAGAGAGGTGAAGTAACTTGCCCAAGGTCACACAGCTGTAAAGAATAGGGCTGGTACTCAAATGAAAACAGTGGACTTTCAGAGCCTGTAATCTTGACAGCTCTGGTGTCTCCTGGTCAGAAATAGGCACAGGACCCCACAGTACTGACCTTGGACTTGTGCTATCAAGCATTAGGGCCTAGGGAATTCAGAAAGTGTGGGAGAAGACACAGGGAGGAAGGAAACCAGCATCTACTGAGCCCCTCTGACTTTTTAGCCTTCCCAATATTCCTGATAGACTTTGAGATGAAGATTATGCTCCTCTTCATTCAGATGAGGGAGACAATTCAGAGAGATTAAAATCACTTATTAGTAAATGACAACACAGATTCATGGAGCTGTCTGACCTCAAAAACTGCAACAATGTACTTGGCCCCAAGAAAGAGGCAAGTTGTGCTTGTAAGGCATAGAGAAATAACAGAATTCATTCATTCATTCAGTCAATCAATCAATCAAACAATACTTATTGAGAGCCTTTCAATATTGTCTGTCTTGGTAAACTAGGGTATTCAACTCCCCCCGAGATACAAAGATATATGGAATTGGGTCTTTGGCTCAATTTCAAAGGCTCCATTTCAACATATGAAATGAAGTCCATGGCTCCACGTGAATTCTAATTCCGACCTTGGAGAGCCCCAGTACGTGTCCTTTGAGGACTCCTAAGTAAGCCGAAGATCCTCACACCTCCTGCGTCCACAAGACCTCCTGCTTGCGCTTGCTTTAGTCATCATCAGACCCTGAAACTCAGAGCACCTCCTTTGTAAAGCATGAGGTCAATTTGGAGCTTGTGTGGACATGTGCATGGGAGAATTGTCTTGCAGTGGAAGAATTAATCTTAATAACCTTCCCTAAGCTGTCAAATGTACTGAGGGTTGGAATAGAAACTCACATGTGTTGGAGAGGACAAGTGGCCATTTGTAAAGGATCTTGAGCCCCAGCTGAGGGCTAGAGTTGTTGGATGGGGAAGGCAACACTTTTCTGGGGCAGGGTGACCAGTGGGGAGTCCCTGTACATCTTGTATCTCCTTGACCCCTTGAACTTGGCAGTCTTGCTGGTGCTAAGTTGTCTGCTCCTGATAGGGTTTCAAACCTACACTAACTCCTGGGGAATGCCTGTTAACATCTGCTATCAATAGTCACGGAGCTTCAGTCAAATGCATTTCAGGTTCCATGTCTTTGGGAAACAGAGGTTGAAGGACTGAACCCTTTCTTTCTGGGAAGAAGTACAGAAGAAATTAAGGTGAAAAACAAACAGACTGACAGTGTCCAGCTCTTCAGGAGACCGTGAGTCTGAACACAAACAAAGGAATAGAACAGGACTCTTTCATGTACCCATCTTGGCGTTCCCATGAGAATCGATGCCAGGGTCCACGAGGACTGCAGTGGACTGAATGTTGGTGTCCCCTCAAAATCGGCATGTTGAAACCCTAATCCCAATGTGGTGGTGTGTGGAAGTGGGTTCTTTGGGAGGTAACTTAGATCATACACATGGAGCCTTTAGAATGGGATTAGTGCCCTGTGAAAAGAGATTAAAGAGCTACCAACCTCTCTTTCCACCATGTGAAGACACAACAAGAAGACGACCGTCTGTAAACCAGAAAGAGGGCTCTCACTGAGAGCCTGACCTGGCTGGCACCCTGATCTTGGACTTCCAGCTTCCAGAACTGTGAAGAATACATGCTTGCTGTTTAAGCCACTTAGTTTATGGGCATTTGCTGTGTCAACCCAAACTAAGACAAGTATCTTAGGTGGAGGTGAACTTGACATATCGTATTTGGGTTTGTAGCAGCTACATTTTCATAACCCAAAGCAGAGCATGTTTTCCCACTAATGATGTTTTTCTGACTTGTGCATTTGTCTTATGGAAGTTAAGGGAAAGAATGCTAAAATGCTGTACTTGTGACTTCAGGATATATGACTTTGGCTCCTTAAATAATAAAGCCTAAAGTTCTCCCTGCACCCTGTCATATTGTTTGGTGCAGCCCACACAAGTCACCTTGCTTTCTTGTCCCGCATTTCTTTCTGAGAATTTTTTTGTTTTGAGTCTCTGAGACATGGAAGATCTAATCAGACTTAAAAAGTAAAGCTAGAAGAGTCTCAGGACACAGAGTGGGGTAGGACGAAGAACACAGGCTTGGGAATCAGACTAAGTCTGGGTCTTGGCTCTGCTCCTCTTCTGTTGCGTGACTTTGGGCAAATGAGTTGAATTTTCTGAGCCTCAGTTTTTCTTACATTAAAGGGGAGAATGCTAGAAGCCTCATAGAATTAGTTCCCAGTGCAGAAAGTGGTGTCCCGATCTGCACATTTTATTATGGACAACATAAAAAAATAAAGTTTCTGGTTCATTATTACAATCTGTATGAACATTAATAAAATTATTATTTTTTCAAGACCGTTTTTGTTTATTGGTGTCAGTGAAAGAACCTCCTAAGAGTTGGCCAGGCAATTAGCCTCAGGGATCAGAAGGTTCCTAGATCTGTGATCTTAGACAAATACATTTTATCTTTCGAATCCTACATTTTTGTCTGCAAAGTGGTGATCAGAGCTTTAAATAATACCAAAATCTAAACTTTTAGTTTATTGGTGATTCCTAAAACTCTGTTCTTTTCTTCCTTCTTCTCTTGAAAGCATATTGCATTTTTTAGTTTGCCTCTGCATGGAGAATAATGTCCTCAGCTAGGTTGTGGGTTACAGCTTTAACACGTACATTCCTGTGTATATTTATGTTAAAGTGCATTATCTTGTGCCCATCAGCGTATACACCAGGAAGATCCAGTGGCTAATTAGCAGATTTACTAACACATTTATGATAACAACGTGCTGGAAACAATGTCTATATCATATATAAGCTAAGATTATATGCTGAGAAAAGTTAATTGAATGCACATGTCTATAAACGTAAGAAGAAAAATATTCTATCAAAAATGGAAGTTCTTTTAAAATGGTAGGATAATGAGTGATTTTTAAAAATGTTACTTCTTCTTGTAAAAAATATTTTAAGGTTTATTTCTATAACAAATATTTATTGAACAACTACTGTACAGCAGGTTGAAAATAGAACCATCCAAGACTAGGTCTCTTTTTCATGGATCTTACATTTTAGCTATTGATATGTGTTTTTTTTTTTGGCCAATAACTAAAAGGGAGAATATAATTAAAATGAGAAAAGTTATAAGAATTAACTCATCAATGAGTTTTACTTTTAATGAGGCTGAAACAGTATTTTGATTCCTTTCCCAGGAGAAGAAGATATTGGTATAAAAAATGGTGGTTTTCATTTTTTCCTCACACCCAAAGACATTTTTTATTGCTGAGAGAGAGACAGAGAGAGAGAGAGAGAGAGAGAGAGAGAGAGAGAGAGAGAGAGACATTGACTGGTTGCCTTCCCAGAGGGGCTCCAGCCATGAATCAAACCCATGACTTTTTCTTTTGGGACAGTGCTCCAACCGGTGTAGTCATACCAGCCAGGAATTTTTTCTTTTATAAAACATTTTTTTAATCTTCCCTGGAAGATATGTTTATTGATGAGAGAGAGAGAGATAGAGAAATATCAGTTGATTGCCCCCCCACATGTGCCCTGATCAGGGAGCAAATCACAGCCTAGTTATGTACCCCAACCAGGAATTGAACATTCAACCTTTGGTCTACGGGATGATGTTCCAACCAACTGAGGCACCCGGCCAGGGCAAGGATGGTGATTTTTTTTCCCTCCAGGCAGAGAGAACCTAGATATGCTGAAAGCTCCTTGGCACAGAAGTCAAGATAAGAAAAGCGTTGACATAGTGGTGCACTCAGGTCACATGAACAGGGCAGCAGAGATTTGAGACACCCAATTACAGGGAACCCCTGACTTGGGCTTCCTCCTGGTTCCCTATTGCAGAGCCGGCTGAGCAGGTCGTCTTGGAAATATATCCATAAAGATCGTTGATGTCCCATTAGGAAGAGACCCAATAATATCTTCCTGAAAGTGCCAATTTGATCATGGAATCTTCCAGCCACTGACATCCCTTCAGTGGCTTCTCTTTGCTATTGGGAGGAAGACCAGAATCCTGAAGAAGTTCCACAAAGTCTTACAGCATGTGGATGATGCCTGTTTGTCTCATGACTCTCCTCATTTCCTGGGCAATTCAATGACACACACCGTATCACCTCTTGCTTTAGGCCTTTGAATATATAATTTCTCTACTTGGAATAATCTTCCACCTCCACCCTCACCTTAACTTCATTTCATTAATATTCCTCATCTTTTAGGAGGAGATTATTTCCTTAGCTTTTAGGAGGGGTCATTTCTTTAGATAAGCCTTCGTTGATATCCTAGACCAGGTCAATTTGCCGTGTTATTTCTTTTAATAACACCATGTACATCTTCTCCATAGCATATTAACATAATGGTAATGTCATTTGATTAATGTCTGCCTCTCCCATGAAGGTAGGGATGGCACCGTTTCCCCTTCACTGATTCCATTAGAACCTAGAACTAGTAAGAGAGTGGCAAGACCAGCGAGGAGAGACTACCCCCACTCCAAGGAGAAAAGCTTTGATAGTGACATAAAAGTCATGGTCATGTGGGTCCCTTTCAAGCTTCCATAGTCCAGGGAAGCTGGGCTGACAAATTAAACATACACAGGGTTGGATTTCATGAACAAGTAGATAGAGGGAAAGACCTTTGTGGATTACATATGTGTCCCCATGCATCCCCAGTCATGCATAATAAAAATAGTGTTAATAAATATCACTTATTGGACATCTATGATGCTTTGGGTACTTTAAAACTTTACTTTTAATCTTCAAAACAGCTCTAGATGTTCAATTTACTATCTCTATTGTATAAATAAGGAGACAGAGGCTCAGAGAGGTTAGGTGACTTGCCCAGGACTCCACAGCTATTAAGTGATGGGGCCGAGACTCAGAAGTGGTCTGTGGGTGTAGCCATAACTCTACTTTACTGTCAGAACCAGCTCTGAGGGTTGCCCATGAAGGCAGATGAACTTTTGCATCAGGTCTTTTAGTAGAAATAAACCACATGGACATTGCAACTTGCTTCTCACCAGGTAGCAAGGGCCTGGGGTACATTCTCAAGGCATTGCACTTGCTTCCTCCTTGATTCCCTTTGAAGTTAGTGGGAAGTCAGCACCTGGAACCTGCAGAGCATCGCAGTGGGGCTTCGTGTTCATTGGGATTTCATGGCGCTCACATCTGACTACAGAATCCAGAATCTGCCTGTCTGTCTGTCTATCTATCTATCTATCTATCTATCTATCTATCTATCTATCTATCTATCCTCTCTTTACTTAATGAAGTCCTATTAATTAATTTCCTAATTCAATGACATAAATCAAACTTTCTCTATATAAAGTAGATAAAAAAATAACGTCTTTAATTATTTAAGTACTATCCGAAGAGGCAAACATCAAAAGAAGCCGAAGTTGCCACACAAAGAGGGAAAAAAAAATCTTAGGATCAGCAACTTTCCCAAGGCATGCAAGATATGGTCTCAGACACGTGTACAAGCTAAGCTTAAAGCTTTATTTAAAAAAATATTGAATTTTATGGTTGACAAGATCATTAATAATGTCATTACATTCCATGGTATACTCTTATCCACCCAGCATACCTGTCATATTTATATACAAGCTACTTATTACTATGGGGATTCAATGAGGAAAAATCAATTAATTGCAAGCCTGGAAATTAATAGGAAGGACTGAGATACTGATGAGTTTTCCTCCTCCCTAATCATGGCTGGCTATGCTAACAGTTAGCTCCATTAGAATTCTTACCCTTCTTGAATACAGCAAGAGGGCCAGGCCAACTTTTCTCGATTAAACACCAGTTCCCTATATTCTGCATCATCTAGTCAGCACAATATCTCCATTTCTCTGGCTTCCATCTTTTAACCTATGAGTATTTCTGTGGCCCAGAAGTCCTTTCTTGACTCTGAAATATTTTCTACCTAGTATATAGTCCTTTTTCTCTCCTTCTCAGCTGAACTTCTAAGCATCAGAGACTGCTGCGCCCAGAGGAATAAGAGCACAAACAGAACCCTCCGGGCTCCTATCTGCAGAACCTCTTTGGTTTGACAGCTACCCCTCTCAGAATTTCCAAAGGCAGAGCCTGGGGGGAAAAAACCCTCGACTCCCACTGGACCAGACCACCCTGGACACTTGGCAATTCACAGCCCTGGTCCTGGTGTTCACTCCTCAGCTGATGGGCTAGAGGAAGTATGTTTCTGTTTCTTCCTCCAGAAACTTTTGCCACTGGATTAGGTGCTACAGAGGGAGCTCTGAACATGGTGGATGGGGTGATGGTAGTTTACCAGGTCATTCTCCAGCTATGTATTTTTTTTTCTTAGAGAAAGAGAGACAGAGTATTTGAGAGACACTATTTGGCATCTGAGTTAATAAGAGATTTTGAGAGAGGAATGTTATCTAGCAGGAATTTAATGACAACACTACTTTATGGACTTTTTCTTACTGATCTGCAATAAGGTAAATGCAGAAATTTAGAGTAAGAATGTAAACAATGCTCCAACATCCAAAGGTTCAATGGGCCATCTCCTTGAACAGAGGAGAATTAGTACAGATATTGTCAAACAGGTGGTCAGGTGGTGAATGGCATGCAGCATGGACTTGGTCCCAGTCATGCAGAGGAAAGTCATGTATTGGTCCACTACAAATTGGAATTAAAAAAACAAACTTGTTCTACCCCACAATGGTTTGAGAAACACTGTTCTATAGAATGGTAATTAAATAAACTGAATCGTCCTGAAAAAAAAAATTCCGTTGGTTGCTAATTTGGGGGAAATTGAATTCTCTATTCTCATCTCACTCACAGACTCATTTCTCACAACATATTAAATTTCTAAGAAATTCTCCATTAAAGAATTTACTTTTTTTAAGCCAGTGTTTCTTCAACTGAATTTGGCATGAGATAGTTTTGTCCCTGAGGACTCACCCTGTAGGAAAGGTAGAGACAAAGAACTCACTAACAGTGGGGATAAAAAGCAGGTCCCAAACGTGCTCTCCATTCCCGCAAGAGGAGCACATCTGGTTTTCCCAGTCAAATTTTGATATTGCAACATCCCTTTCAGGATTCTTCTGCCAGCCACCTCCTTGAGCCCCCAGTTCTGGGGCTGGAGAAGGCAGGCAGAGACACTACATCATCACCACCAAGGTTCGCAAGGTTGGACAAGTTCAAGTCAAGAAGACTCTAGGATGAGACTCATAGAACTATAAAAACTATCAGAACTATAAGACTATCAACAACACAGTCTTCCTTTGGCTGGCTGTCTACCTGGCCTTGTCTTTCCTTCCCTTCCTTTCACCATAATTACTGAGCCTTAGATGTGTGCCAGACACTGTCCTAAGAGTTTAAGGATGTAGCTGAAAATAAAATGGACTCTATTCCTACTCTTAAGGTACCCACGATCTTTATGGATCATAGGCAAGCAATTGAGCCATTTTGCTAACGTGGATTAAATGCATGGTGGGGAGAAAAGGGGTTCTGGGTGTGACGAAGATCAAAGGCAGCTTACACAATCTGTAAGGTTGAAGAAAGAGACAAGAGAACTAAGGTGTGAGTACTGAAGGGTGAAGAGAAGTCAGCCAAGTGAAGGGCGGCAGAGGTCGGGGTGGGGGTGTGAGTCCCAGGCAGATCCCAGTTGTCCTGTGGCTTCTTTGAAAACTCCAGTGGCATGAAGGCAATCTGAACCAAAGAGGCCACTTTGGCTCAGGAGGGACCTAATTTTCTCTTGTGTGTGTGTGTTTTTTTTCCAGTTGCTTCAGAAAAACCCAGCTTTCCTGCCTTTGGTGCCAGGTTATTGAGTCCTTATAGCCAGTTTCCAGTCAGGTCCCTACCCAGGGGGGTGACAGACTTTTTAATGGGAGCATTTTTAACAGCAGCAGTCAGAGACACCTGGCACTTTTCTTGTGTAAAATTAATTGAGCTCTAAGTTCAGGAAGTGATGAGTGGGGCTCATTAGAACTAGTGATTTCTGGTTGAGTTAAAGACCTTAGTGGTTCTTTTGGGATCTTGTCTGAATTCAGTAATTATGTCTGCTTCACACTTTAAGCAAACAAAAAAGTGAGATAAGGGTGGGTATAGATGGGGGAAGAGGTAGGAAGAGACGAACAGTGCCTGGCTGGGGTTCTATTTCAGCTGGAGTCTTGCAGAAGAGCTTGGGTCAGGCTTTCCTGGCTGGATTTCCTTGGGGCTGTGTTGAGAGTGGAGAAGAGGTATGTCTAGGCTAGTGATCACCAGTTTTCAGATAGCCCTCATGCATAGAAGGGTTCAGTAAACATTTGCTGTCATTGCTGTTATCATCATTACAGTGGAAATTGTGGTTACCTCCCCAACATCCATTTTTACAAAAACCCAATTTTAATTTGGTTATCCACACCTCTCCTCTTCAAATCCATGTGCTTTGTGGGAAGAAAATTGCACCCTTGTACATGGTCTGGGATGATTTTAATTAATAAAGTCCCATTTCCTGGTCATTGTGATTGGTCATGGTCCCATTTGGACCAATGCAATGAGAAGAGATGTTTTCTAGGAGTTTCTGGAACTACACTTCCTCATTCTTCTCAGAGAGCTTCTAGTAGTAATTTCCTTCCCCACTCCCTTGATGTGGTCCAAGGAAACATAGATCTTTGGTAGTTGTTGGAACCATCTTGTGACCATGAGTGCAACTCGCCTTAGGGTGAAGCCGACACTACAGCGAACAGAGAGATGGAAGTGTCGACATGGCTGAGCCGCTGGATCAAACCAGCACTTCCCTATATCAAGGCCGTCATTCACCAATGTAACATCTTTGTAGTGAAAGACACTCGGAGTTAAATTTTTTTATTACTTGTAATTCAAGTCTTCTCAAATCATAGAGAACTTGGCACCAGAAAGAAGGGCATTAATTGGCAATAACAAACTCTAACGTACAGAATTGTTTAGGGTGGGATGAAGGGCACAGGGGAGGACCCTACTTTGTTAATTAACTGCCTCTCATACCTTGGGAAGGCGATCATCAAGGTTGTAGCCTTTGTGGACTTGGTAGAAAAATTAGGGATGTTACTGTATGGATATGGAGGCCTTATGAAGTGAAATATTTAGGTTGCAGATGTCCTTTCTGAACACAGAAAGAGAGGGAAATACAACTTTGTTATAAGAGCATTTATGGGAAGCAATAACCATCCTATTTAAGCCAATTTGAGTTGGGTTTTATGTTCCTTGCAACAGACACATACTAACCACAGCAATCAAATAAGTGCCTTGTGTATCCTGCTGTCAGAGCACTTAGAAAAGTAAATGTTTGCTCATATTTCTGATTACCCCGAGTATCTTCCCACTATTCATCTCTTGCAGGCAGGAACTGTGAAAATGTGTCTCAGCATCTCAGCATCCCCAGGACTCTGCACAGTGTCCGGCACGTAGTAGGTGCACATATCTGCTTGCTGAATGAAGGGCCTCAGTGGGGAGACCTTAAAGCTAAAGTGTGACATGTGGAGGTGGTTTGCTCATTCCATTAATACCAGTGAACATCTTTCACGTGGGCTTTGTGGAAGATGATGATTCTCCACAAATCTACCCCTTTGGTGAATGTCCTTCTTCCCTCCCTTCCTCCTTCCCTATTATTTCCCCCCTCCTTCCCTCCCGCCCTTCCTCCTTTCTTTCTCTCACCCCTCCTTTCTCTCTCTCTCTCTCTTTCTCTCCTCCTCCTTCCCTCTAAGATCACAGTCATGAGGGGTAACAGATCCTTCTTTCCACCACTCTCTCAATACCGTCTTGCATTAAAATGAGAGACAGGTGTGACCTCAGAAGACACCCTAGCTTTCCTTATTGAACTCAGACATCGGCATCACTTCCAGTGCCTCTTGGGAGAGACCCTGAAGAATGCAACCATTTTCTCAGATAGTCAGGTCTCCACCTGAAGTGCACCGATCTACTAAGATTGTGAAAGCTTTTGGAGAAGACAATTTTGCATGGCAGCTGTGGGAGCATGCTCCTCAGATCTCTCTTCTTGAAAGGACCTGCTGTAAGAAATAAAGTGATCTGACAGATTCCAGTTGCTGCAAATCTGAGGTCATTGAGGCCTTCTCCCCAGGCTGTTCACAGCCAATGATGAATACTGAGGGGGTCCTGGAACCGGGTCATTCCTGTCCAGGCCAGGACTCTTCACTCTGAAGGTTCCCATCAGCCTCACCAAGGCTTTCTCAGAACTGAGCTGAAGACTGTGTCTCCTCCCACCCGATCTTCCTTCCCTCCTTCTCTTTCTTCATGGGTGTCAGGCCTGCACTGCAGTCCACAGGTTCTCCCCAGCCCACTTCTCTCTCCCGTTTATTCTTCACAGGTGTGTCATTCCATTGATCTCTTGCTTGTGTCAGTCAACCTTGGTGCCTGCTTCTCAGAACACCCAAGTTGAGGCCCGATGCCTTGGCTCTTGAATGGCTGCTTTAACAAACTGGAATGTAAGTGTGATGCTTGGTGTGCTTTTCCCCGTGATCACAGGATCCAGGAACTGCCCTTCTGAGTACTTATATCAGGAGAGGGGGCAGGGAAGGGCATTTTCTTGAACAAATTTGAAGGAAGGAAGAGAACAACGCCCAGCTGTGGGAAGCAGCTGAGAGTAAACAAGGTGGCAGTGGAAAGGAAATACCAGTTCCCTTCTTTTTAAATAAATTAAACATTCAAAGATTTTGCATGCTATATTTTAGCAGAAGATGCATATACTGTGGAAGCTTTGAGATAATACTCTCTTGAGAACACATCTCTTATTACTGACTCATTTCTCACTTTGCCTCCCCAATCCCACTACCTACTATCAAAGCCAACTATGCGCGGAGTGGGAAGAACATTAAATGTGGAATCTGGATTCTCATCTGGCTTTTGCTGTGTGGCCTTCGGCAAATGACTTACCTTCTCTGAGTCTGTTTTCTTACCCATAAAAGTAGGATGATAAGGCTATCTTTTACAGTGTTGTTAAGAAGATGAAATGAGATCATGTCAATGCAAAGGGTCTAGCACAATTCTGGGCACAGGGTAGGTGCTCAGGGATATTAAGCAGTGCTCTACTAAGAGCTAAGTTTCAGAGTATGAGGGGCAGAAGGGAGCAATCTGAGTGTCCCTATTTGGATACTCAAGAAGAGTGATGGGTCAGAGATAGAAGACTTGGTGTCCCTGTGGGTTCCTTGGCCATAGGCCTCCTCCCTTTGGTCTGTAGATTCTTTTGCCAAAAATTAAAATAACTGCATCTCCTTTAAATTTTATGCTTTCTCCTTATTTTTGGAGAACCATCATGAATATTTGATCACATATTTGGATCTAACACAGGATGGACTGGGGTTTTGGAGCTAAAGATAGTCCATCTAGTCCAGCCTGCTCCTTGGGGCTTCTGCAGAGGAGGAAACTGAGGCACAAGGTTGGGGAACGCTCGGTAGGCTCCCTGTCTCCCTGCCACAGGGCAGTGTGGTGTGGCCCTAAGTGCACCAGCAACATTCAGAATTTGGCTATTTGTTCTGGAATGAATTCAATCTGCCTGGTCTGAATAGGAAGCCTGCCCTTTGGGGAGCTTGGTGGCCTTCTCTGGAGCTTTTTTGTAACCTTCTTAGCAGCATGAATTGCTTTATCCTATTCCTTGTTCCTTTTTATACCTTGTGTATGACCCTTTTACATTCTGAGATACCTCTGCCTTCCCGTGGCAGGACGCACATGCTCTGCTCTGAACAGCACCCCGGTGCCTGACACAAATTAGGACGCAACACGTGTGTTTGCCGAGTGTGCTGACTTCATAAAATGTGTGATGCCGGGTCATCTGAGAAGGTTTTGGGCAACAGGGGTGAGAATGGGGGGCAGAGGACAAAGCGTTTACATCACTTATTTTGGGAACAACTTCCTGCTTGTACACACCCACCCAAGACAGACCTTCAGCCAGGATGAGTGAGAGGCAGGAGAACGTATTGGTTAAGAACATAGAGCTAATTTGCCTGGGTTTGAATCCTCATTCTGCTGTGTGCTAGATGTGTGACCTTGAATAGACTATTGAAACTCCCTGTGTTCCACCCAGGGAGAGGACCCAGATCCATCTTTAGCTGGGAAGCAGTTGGGTGCTTATGTCAACCTGCACATTATGAATGTGAGTGCATACCTGGACTGGCATGTGTGTATATGTCTGTGTATTTACATGCAGGCTAGCTCCTACAGTTCTCGTACACTGTCACTTCAACGTTGCTTGGTGGGTTTGGTGACATCACTCACTCATTCAATGAATAAACATGCATTGAGAACCTACCAGGTGACAGACCCCACTAGGAGTTGAGGAAAGAGCCATGAATAAACATGCCCTCTCACTATTTAGGGTACACAGTCTGTCACCAATGGATAACTGTGACTCTTGTGCCCAGGGCACGAGCAGAGTCCTTCGGGAGCAGAGAAGAAGGTGTCGCAACTCTCACGGCAGTGTGGAGGGAGGCGGGACAGGAGGGGAAGGCATCGCTCCAGCTGTGTCACCAGCACAGGAGCTGTGTGTCGGGCAAGAAATGAGGGGGGGAGGTGACCTGCTCAGGTAGGGGTGACAGGATAAAGACAGAGCAATTGAGAATTCAGATAATGAAGGAGACTGGGGACTTCTTTTAATTTATGTGAATTATCTCTTTCAAGTGGCGGCTAAGTTGTTTGGCCATAGCTACAAATTAAGTTGTTTGGACCTAACTACTTAATATAGAGAACAGGTTTTTCTTTTGACCTGGGGTTGCCAAGAGAATATTACCAAGACACCAAGGATGTCGTAAACTGAAAAAGTGTGGAAAATTTTAACCTGGACACAAGCATGAAGACATTTTCCATTTTTTTCTGCACCGTTGTTCTCAGCTATATGCACACATGTAGTCTCAAGATTGCGTCAATTCTCTTTGATGGAGAAGGACAATCACAGATGATCATAGATGATCATAACATGAACACATGTATGCCTGCAAACTATACCTATACACACATACACTGCCTCCCCCACATATGAACACATACACAAGGCAGGCAGAGGGATTCAGCTCTTATGGTAACTTTGAAGGGTAATTAACTTGGAGAAATGAAAATAATTAAAAATCAATTAAAATATCATTTCTAGAGAAATGGAGGGAATCCAGCTCGAGAATTCCCAGGGCAAATTGACTCCCTCAGTAAGGTGCCTTCCCCTTGAGGGAAACAAGGCTTGAAGATTTCCTGACCCATGGGAGACTTGTACCTTCTGGATGCGTGATGAGCACATGTGGAATCCCATGGGCCCTGACCCTTTTCCAGGGTCCCTCTCCTTTGCAATCTTATCAGCTTCTCCCACAGACCCACAGTGCTTCTCCAGTGTGAGGCTCTGTCACCCCAGCTCTGTGCTGAGTTCCCTCTGTTCTGACTATCACCAATATGCCCAAACTTGTGGACTTTTTTTGTGTAGACGTGTTTGTCATTTCTCTTTGGTTTCTACCTAGGAGTGGAGTTACTAAGTCCTATGGTAAGTCCTTTTGAGGAACTGCCAAATTGTCCAGAGTGACCACAGTACTTTAAATTCTCACCAGCAATGCATGAGAATTCTAATTTTTCCATATCCTTTTCTAGCACTTGTTATTATCTGTATTTTTGATCACAGCCATCCTGGGAGGTGTGAAGCACTCTCTCATTGTGGTTATGATTTGCATCCCTTAATGGCTGCTGATGCTGAACATCATTTCACATGCTTCTTGATCATTTATTTATGCATCTTTCTTGGAGAAATCCCTAGCAGATATTTAACCCATTTTTAATTGATTGACTTATCTATTTATTATTGAGTTAGCAGAGGTCCAGCTTGCTCTTGATTGTCCCTTTTTGACTGCCATGGGGACTTTAAGCTCCAGCATTGGATGCCAAGACATCAGCTTTGCAGAGACTGCTTGACCAGCTTCCACAACTGTATGATAATTCCCCTAATGTAAATCCATACCTACCCTATTGGGCCTCCTTCTCTGGTTGAATCCTGACTGGAAGAGTCTCAATGCCATGTTGAAATCCTATCTCCCTTTAATATCTGTACACAGCTGTGCTTCAGCCAAACTGTGTCTTCATGGGCATGCTGTTTTATAACTCTATACCTCATGCTTATTTTTCTGAGGCACGCATTTTGCCTATTTTTTCCTCTTAATGAACATACAGTGCAATACACAGATGATGAATTCTAGAATTGCACACTTGAAACTTACAGAATCTTATTAACAAATGGCACCCCAATAAATGTAATCAAATTTTAAAAATCACCTTTGAAACCACTTCGTATTCTCTGTCATCCATAGAAAGTTTACTGATCCCACCATCTTCCTTTTTTTTTCTTCTTCACATTATAACATTACTTTCCTCCTTGAAAGTCAGTTTCCTTTTCTGTAATCTCAAAGTGTGGTTGAGAAGAATCACAAGGAGTGCTCCCAGAATACCCTCCTGGAGGCCCTGGCATGTGGCAGGTGATGAGTGATGGCTAATTCTATTCATTTTCCACCCCCAGAGCATGTCAAGAGCTCTGTCAATAGTGCTGTACACTTTCCAGTTTTGTAGATCTGGAGATGAGGCCAGCAGGCTCAAATGATTCATGTTTCTGAGCATTTTCCTCTTTTCAGTGGCTTAGGAATCCTGCTGGGACACCTTGTTCTTTGTGTTCTGGGTTCCAATGCTGGGCACATCTTTTCTGGGAAGGTGGTTATTTGTGAGATGATGGGATTGATGCCTGCCAGCCATATGACCTTTCCTTTTATCTCATCAAATAATTCGAGAGGGTTGGGGATTCCACACATGACAGTGGATCTAATTTATAGCATTGGATCTGATTTATAGAGATGTCTCATATTTGCATCATGTTTCAGTTTCCAGAGCCATTTTGTTCATTGAGTCCTCGCAGCAGCCCTGGCTGTGAATTCGTCAGGGCGGTTAAGGACATTCTGTTGGTGATGACACTGAGGCACAGGTGGCTTACGTGATACATCTAAAGGTCACAGTGAGTAATGAGAACTCATAGATCCTCGCTCTCAGGCTAGTGCCCCTCTCTCTGCCCTTGCCAACAAGCAAAGTGAAAAGGAAACTTGAGCTTGGGCCAGGGCAGAACCCAGTTTTGCCTCAGCATCTCTTAGCTAATCCTGAATCTGGCCCTGCTTGATGTCCTGGGTGGTGGCTGCTGCTTTGCCTTATCCACCCCCATCCACCTTCCTGCCTCTGCTCACTCGATCACTCCCCACTATCCCTCTCCAGGACCCAGGATGCTGATCCCATAGGTCGGACATGAGAAAGAGACCATGTTTGCTAGTTGTTTTATTTATCCATTCCTACATAACAAAGCCCCTCAAAATATAGTGACTTAGAACAACAATGTATTTTTCCTTATAATTACGTGGGTTGGCTGGAGAGTTGCTCTGCTAGCTTCATCTGGGCTCACACAAAGGGCCGCGTTTGCTGGAGGTGTGGGGGGAGGGGCAGCTGTACTGGAAGATACGAGAAGGGCTCACTCAATCTGGCAGTTGCTGTTGACTGTCATCTGGCATGTCCTGGTTTATTGCCACATAGACTGGTGGTCTACTTTGTAGTCTCAGGACGCTGCTCCGGGAGTACAAAGCCAGAAGATGCAAGGCATGCTGAGGCTTGGGCTGGGGCCGTGCACAGCATCACTTGCATGGACACTCTGTTGGTGAAAGCTATCACAAAGCGATCTGACTCAAGGGAAGAGGAAATAAACCCCATTTCTCTCTCACATTTTCAATCCTTACCCGAGGACATTCTTTTCAATGCTTTTTAGAGAGAGAAAGGGAGAGAAAGAAACATCAGTGTGAGAGAGAAGCATCCACTGGTTGCATCTGTGTGTGTCTGGAACAGATATTGCACGTGTCTGGACCGGGAACCTGGCCAGCAACCCAGGTATGTGCCCTGACCAGGAATTGAACCCACAACCCTTTGGCTTTGGGGTGGTGCTCCAATCAACTGAGTCATACCAGCCAGGGCTAAAACCCATCTCTTGATGAGAAAAGCATTCACATTCTTACTGCAAAGGAGCAGGGGTAAATTATCGTGGCCATCTTTCAAAACAATGGTGCGTGGAGTCATTGTGTAGTAAATGGGTCAGAGAAAGTGCGGTTGGCTTCCTCACTTTTCTATGCAGCAGGAGTTCCTATGAGGGCCTGTCTGCTGACATCGGGTGTGTTCTCAGCCTTCCTCCTCCTCCACCTCTTCCATGGCAACCAGAAAGGAGGACTGCCTGTATCCACCCTGCACTAACTCCGGACTGGGTGATGGGAACTGGAAACTGATGCGTGGTCACCTTTTCTTGTATCCCAGTGACATGGTTAGGTGTAAACCAATTGGAACCAATCATCTCTAGAAAAAAAATTTCTCCACCTGATCCAGCATGGGTGACTGTGGATCTTTGTTGTGTGGTTTGTTGATTGCTCTCCTACATGTGTTTTCTTTAGGAAACATGAGATTTCTTTAGGAAATCTCAGGATTGGTAGGAGAAGCATGCCTAACACCATATCAGACACATCGAGGTCACTCAGTAAACGTCTGAAGAAACCACCGTGGGCCGCTCAAAACTGTAGAGAGTGATTGTGTTCCCCAGTGCTTTCCATGCATAACAACTGCCCCATGCTTCCGTGGTACTCTCTTAGTGTTTGTCGACTGACAAATGCATGAACAAATGTATGAGCCCTGCTTACAACCAGACCAGTTCAATGCATCAGCGTTGGCTGGTTTTGTGGGAACACGGACTTTTAAGGGAGTCAATTGAGTAGCCTCACTGAGAGATGGTCAGCCCTGTCCCCATTCTATTTTGGGCTCTTCCTGCACTGGGAGCCGGCTGGCCAGCCTGCCCGACTCCTGATGGACTTCGCTGTCTCACAGCCTCACTCTGGGGCCTGAGGGACTGCCTCCCTCTATGGTGTGCTCTCTTTGGGAAATTTCAATGGCTTCTGAATTACTTATAGGCCCAGAAGTGAGCAACTCCCATTATTAGAACGCAGGCTTTAAAATGACTGCGTTTCAAGTTGCTGGCTTGGCAGCCTGACCCGTCCTCAGAGAACGCAGCCTGGTCATGAAGGAGACAGACTTTTGGAAAAATAACAATATGGTCAAGGAGTGAAGGAAATGACCTTGGAAGTACCTTGCACTTGCATAAGCCATGCTTTGTCTGTTTTCCCATGTACAATGTGGCAAAAGTTCGGATTTCTTTTTTCAGGGTAAGTTGAAGAGTAGCTAGTGATACATTCTGCAAATCAGGTCCCTGAGTGGCATACTCCGCTGCAGTCTCCAGATTTGTGTAATTAAGTTGAAATATTTTTCATAAAGCTTGAGTTCTTATGCACACAATAAACATGGCCTTACACCAGACACCGAAAGAATGCATCTGGTGAAAATGACACTATTTCCCAGCTATTTTGAGGTATAATTAATTGACAAATAAAAATTATACAATTTAAAGTATACAACCTCATGATTTGTTTTATGTATACATTGTGAAATGATTACCACAATTAAGCTAATTAACTCATTCATCACCTCATATAATTACCATTTTAGTTTTGGTTTGGTTTTTTGGTGATGGTGAGAACGTTTAAGGTCTACTCTCTCAGCAAATGTCAAGTATACAACACGGTCTTGTTAACTATAGTCACTGTGCTGTAAATTAAATCCCCAGAACTTGTAACTGAAAGTTTGTACCCTTTGGCTAACATTTCCCCATTTGCCCTGCTCCGGGGATTATCATGTTACTTGCTATTTCTATGGATTCAGCTTTATTGAGATTCTACATATAAGTGAGGTCATACATATTTGTCTTTCTGTGTCTTGCTTAGTTCACTTAGCATAGTGCCCTCCAAGTTCACCCATGGTATCGTGAAAGGCAGGAATGCCTTCTTTGATGTGGCTGAGTAATATTCCATTATCTATATCTATATATATCCACCAATGGGTGAATGGGTAACGAAAATGTGATATATAACAACACTTAGGTTATTTCTACATATTGTTACCTTTGGACACACTGGAAATGGTACATGGTATCTCTGTGTGCTGTTTCTGAAAACTGTATGTGAAGTGTAATTACCAAAAATGAAAAGTTTAATTAAGAAAAAACAACAAAAAATACACCAGAGAAAATTCTAAAATACCAAAAAGCCCAGTATGATCTGTGTGGTAAGCAGAAACCACAAGACAAAAATAAACAGAGAAAAAAGTAACAAAGAACTGGTTGACATAGGAAACTAATTTACAAAAAGAGAATTTGTTTTTAGAGGGAGTAGAGGGGAGAATTGTTCTGGAGACTATCAAATCAGTAACTTGGAGGCAAAGTTGAGAAACTTAAAATACAGAAGAAAAGAACAAACATTAAATGAGTTAATTAGTACATGCTAATCATTAAGCTTCTGTTTATATGTAGAAAACCTGCGGATGTTGCTTGAGATGTACTTGGTGGTATGGTTGATACATGTTTACGTCCTTTCCTTACCATTCAAAGAAGACATGTGGGTCACTCCCCAAGGTAATACACAAAGTCGTTAATGGTGATTTTCTTTGAATGGTACCATTATTAGTGATCTTAATTTTCTATTTTGTGTTTTTGGATACACAATTTGCTACCATAAATATAAATTTTAGATGAACACATAATTAAAATCAGTACAATTTTTTGCATATTACACGTTGCAATTATGTAAAATACATACAACAAAAACTAGAAGGGAAGAATTGAATACTAAATGTTAACAGTAGCTCTGCCTGGTGATTGGGATTTAGATCTTTTTATTTTCTCCATGTGACACCGTGCAGTCACCAAATTTAACAGTGATCAGATGTTCATTTTATAATCATACAAATAAATTTAAAATTAGCATATAAAATTTTATGGGTACTGTATGTTAACAAACATGTGAAAATATATACTGTAAGCTGATGTGAAAGAAAACAATAAAATTCAAATCATTGTAGATGAATTTTTTATTATTTCAGCTTTTACATATTTTGAAATTTATACCATGAGCATATATTGATTTGGTAATGGAAATATCTCCAAAGAAAATGAAAGTGATTAACTGATTTGGGTATGGAGAAAGATTTCCTAAATGTTGAACAATATAAAATCATAATAGAAGAAAGAAAGATTAAAATAGTGAATTAAAACCTGGGGAAAATATTTAGCCTTCCTAAATACAATTTCAAAAATTAGTGTTTTTGGATATACAGATTTATCAAATTTTTTTCTGTTATATTTAAGTCACTTTTTAGATGATTAAACAACATTACATCTTTATGATGGAATAATAGGCAGTATATGTTAAAGATCCTGTTTGAGAAAATATGTAATGAGGAAGGAAAGTATGCTGTAATCTTTTGTGAAAAAGAAGAAAAGATCCTGCACTTACAATTTGTCTTAAACTTACCTATGGATATATTTTTTATGAAGAAAATGAACCAAAATGTTTATAATAGTTGTATCTTAGAAACATTTTATTTTTCTCTTTTAGTGCCTCTATTTTTTACATTTTCCAAAAACCAAGCCAGAAAAATAGTTACATGCTATCATAAATGCCGTAGAGCTATATCAAGGGCCAACATGGAAGTTGAAAAGGCACCGTGTTTAGTAGTGAACTTCCAATAACAGCCAGTTCTCTGGAAAGTCTAACACTATTTATTTATTCATTATTTATTGAGTGCCTGCTATCTGACAAGGTCTACTGTAGGTGTTTGGAATACTGTAGCAGACAGGGCAAAGATCTCGCCGTCATGAACTTACAGGCAAACATAGAACTTGAAAACCAGCTCCGTTAAGCCCTGCTTGCATCATTTTGCTGGGGCTGCTATAACAGCATATTAATACCAGAGACAGGGTGGATGGCTTATTTTCTCACAGTCCTGGAGGCTTGAAGTCCAAGGTCCAAATGCCAGCAGTGTTTTGGGGGACACAAGTCAGCCTGTAACACCATTCTGTCCTTTAACTGACTCTCATCTTCGTGTCCAGTGTCAGTTTGGATACCTCCAGCAATGAGGGGTCACACTAGCCCACCATCTATTGGTGGATAGAATTTAAATGCCTCCAAGGAGGAGGTCACAGGACCCAGACTTCCTGATGAGAGGGCTCAAATCCTGGCATAATAAATAGCTGCTTGATTCTGCCTTGACCCACGGAGACTGTTGGTGGGGAGTGAAGGATTCGACTGTGACTTGTCCTCCCCATCCTGCAGCCCCAGGGTCACAGTCACAGAAATTTCCAGCAGAACGTGACGGAGCTCTTCATCCTCCTCTCTTCCCTTTACAGGGAGCCTGCAACATATATTGTTTCTAAGAGGGATTCCTTACCTGTACCTCATTATTTAAAAAAAAAATCACTGACCAATGTGGAAATGTTCTGGCGTTTTTACAGATGGAATCACACCAGCAGTTTTCCCCTCTATCTGATCAACTTGAAACAAGCAGTTCACTCCTCTCTGGCAGCCGGTTTTTTAATCCTGGGTCACATGTCACTTCTAATTGTGGCATGGTGTTCGAGTTCCCCTTGGGCCTAAAACTCACCCGAGTAAATCCTGTCCTTTGGCAGCTGCAGAATGCGTCCAGGAGAGTGATGTCCAGGCACACCCACGCCTTCTGCAGGAGGGAGCAGCTCAGCCAGTGTGGACCTCAAGAGTCAGTCTCTTCCAGTGGACTTTGTAGCCATGCCCACATGGCCACCCTGAGCCAGACACTGAAGGACAGAGACCAGAGACCGCAGGGGCAGGAGAAGGAACAGGACCCCTGGTGTTAGGGGTGTCCTTCCTTCTTCTAAATAAATGGGCAGTGTTTTCAGGGGAGAATGTACTGGGATGACTGGGGCGATGAAAAATAACCTGAGCTGAATTCTCACCTGGCTGGGTTAAATGGAATTCGGGCTTGTCATTAGAGTGGGGCCACTTCCCCAGAAAGCCTCAGAGGTAATTTACTCACCCTGAAAATGTTCTCGATATCCTCAGGGAAGGTCAGATTTCTTTCTAGGGTGAAGTACCCTGACAGTTATGTGAGCCAGAAGTTTCTTTTTACCCCAATGTTTTATTACGAAAAATTTCAAACCTGTAACAAACTTGAAAGAGTTTTATAGTGAGTACCGGGGGACTTGCCATGGATTCTACGATTCACACCTTACTCTACCTGCTCTATTTTATTTGTATGTATTGCTCCATCCAGCCCTCAGTCCACATTTTTTGGATGCCTTTCAGAGTTAATCACAGATAATCACTGTATTTCCCCTGAACACTTATGCATATAACCGAAATTCAATATTTGTTTATAGATTTTTCTTCTTATTGGATAAAATTTGCTTACATTGAAATGCAAGTGTACATTTGTTGAGTTTTGACAAATGCATATACCTAGGCACCCTGAATAACTATTGAGACACACCACAACTTCCAGAAAGTTCTGTCATGCCCCTTCCCAGCCCACCCCACCCCCTCCATTGCCTAAATGCACTGGGTTCTTGTGTTATTCCTCCCTAAGTTAGTCTGTTTAAATATTCACAAAGATGGAATAATATATCATGTACTCTTTTGTATGTCTTCTGTTACTCAGCATCATATGTTTGTAGTTTATTCCTGTGGTGTGCATTAGCAATTTATTCCTTTTTATTGCCAGGTAGAATCCCATTGGGTTAATATAGCACAATTTGCTTATCCATCCTCCTATTGTGAACATATTGTCTTTTTCCTCATTTTTGGATAATATGAATGAAGTGACTATGAATATTTTTATACAAGTGTATAAAAGCTAATGTTTGCCTCCCCATAAACACAATGTAATATTTCCAACTGCATTATCCATCCACTCATTTACCTGTCCGTCCGTCCATCCATCCATCCATCCATCCATCCATCCATCCATCCATCCATCTTTCTTGCTACCCATTCAAACCATATTGTGTACTTACTGCATGCCAGGCAATGTTCTACCACTGGGAACACAGTATAAAGCAAAAGGATACATTCTCTGTCTTTTAAAGAATCCAGTGAGTGAACAACTCAGATAGATAATTACAGAAACATAAAATTAAGGCTAGAATGAAGCTTCCAGAGAAAGGAGGGAAGCAGAGTACAGTGTCTCCAACAATATTTGGTGGCAGCTTTAGCAATGGATGTCATGATGCTCTGGCTTGTGACTTGCTTCAATACAAGTCAATGCCTTCACTACAGAACTCAGTTCAGTGGAGGTCATTTTGCAAGGAGCCTTATCGAGTTAATTTACTCCTTTCACCCTGCTTCCCTAGAGCTTATCGCCTCCATTTGCATACCTTCTGCAGGTCTATCTCCAGGCTTGATCTCACTTGACTCAGACCTTCAGAGGGAGGTTATTATTCTAAGAGGTTATTTTGTCCTAAAGTTCATGGATTTCTTCTGAAAAGCTCTATGGAGCTAATAGAACCAGCCGGGCTTTCTCCAGTGCAACAATTCCAGGATGGAGTAACTCTGAGATGCAACACTGGGTTCCTTTTGAGTCCTGGTTAAGGTGGCCAGATAAATACAGGACACCTAGTTAAATTTAAGTTTCAAATAAAAATTTTTTAAAAAGTATAAGTGTGTCCCAAATATTGAATGGGACATAAGTAAACCCCAAATATTCAATGTGATATTTTTATACCAAATACATCTCCAGTGATTAATTGTTTATCTGCAATTAAATTGAACTGAGCATCCTATACTTCTTTTGCTGAATCTGGCACCCCTAGTCCCTGGAGAAAAGAGGTCTTCTGGCCAAGCGACTTTTACCTATGACAGAAGCAAAACCCATAAAATACCAAAACTTAAAAAAATGACAGAAATGTTCATGTATAATACCTCTCCCCATCTTTTAAATTAGAATATGTGACTACATCGCAGACTTTCTTGCTAACCAGAGGTCGTTAGAATGACTATGAGTTATTGCAGTGTGTAAGGCACTCAAGGAGAGCAAATATTCAGGGCCACTTGCTTCTGTGTTGAATGCTACCAGGCATCTGTAGTTTTTAAATTTTAAACCTGATTTTTACTATTACTATATTTCTTTTTTCCTTATCATCAAACTATCAATTAACCCCCTTTGTAGCAATCCATATTTATTTTCCTAGACACTAGAAACACCTAACTTTACTTCTGCCTCTCCTGACGTCAGTAAAAAATGAGATACTAAATCTCACTAGCAATACATACAAACAAAAATTATAGGCTAGGATAAAAAAAGATATGAGTTTGTGAGAATTATTGAACGTTCCAGAGATTTTTAAAAACTAACTTCCAGTCTTTTATCAAGCATCCATTTACTCATTAAAATAATAAATATTATTACCTGATAGACCTCTGCACCTTTCACATTTTTTGAAATGATATTTATAATGAGTCTTTAGAAACACACATCTTTAAAAGGCTGGAGGGTGATTAAAAACCAAATGTTGTTATCTAAATGTTATATGTCTTCCAAATAGTGTATTCATTCAATTTACATAATTGCTTGAATCTCTTAAGTGGCTTCCCACCTGGCCTCCTGTTACCAAGCTAAGCAGTGTTATCTGAATGTGAAAAGCAGCTCCCTTCCACATGCTCTCAGGATCCATGCTGGGTCTTAACCTCTCCTGCACAGTTAGTTTGGATCCCAATCTGTCAACCAAATAGGGAAGGAAAATCAAATCTTTCAGCTACATGGTTCGTAGAGAGTGCTCAGCTTTCTGCAGGAAGCTGACCCTAATCCTCAGCCCTTTCCTGTTTCTTCCTCTGGGAATCTTTGTGTTGAAGATTCTAAGTCCTCATGACATTTGCCAGGGCACAATCAAGTCACTGCTGGCACATATTCATAGCAGTGGGGTTAATATTCCTATATCAAAATTCTTGAAAATTTATCCGTGAGATTACCCAAAGCATGCAGGTTGCCATAAACACCTGCTGAAGTCCATCACCTGTAATGCTGCTGCTGCCAGTGAGCAAAGTGTGTCTCCACACCAGTCGTAACACTGGTGTGCACAACCATGATTACATCATGCCCAAAGTGGTCAGTCGAGCTTCATCAGCCTGGGTCATTGCCCGCTTTGACCTGGATTCCTGACTGGAATCGGTCATATACACCTGGCATGCCTCCTCTGGGCGATGTTCTACCGGCACACAGCTTGGCTGGCAAAGTGGTACCAAACTGCAATGTGGTTCCAACTCACCTGCTGAACTTTGAAAATGCCAGTTCCTGAACCTCACATTAAATCCATGAATCCAGATGCCCTGACATATTGAACCATGCTCCAAGAAATATTCTTCTGCACCTAAGTTCCAGGAGGTTGGGGACTATGTTGGTCTTGCTGACTGCTCTTTCCCTGCACTGGCCTACTGCCTTGGCTCATGGCAGGTCCTAAATATTTGGTCAATGAAAAAAGGTGAAGGGATTAGCCAAGGAATGTGTGTGCATAACCCACAGACACAAACAGCAGTGCGGTGATGGCCAGAGGGAAGGGTGGGGCTGAGTGGAGACGGGTAAAGGCAGTAAGTGGGGACATCTGTATTAGTGTCAACAATGAAAATAAAGTTAAAAAAAATTAAGCAAGACTGAGAAATGGTAGGTAGCATAGTGGCTCCAACGGCTAGTTTAAGGAAAATCCTCAGGTGAAGGAAATCCTAGTAACATGGTCAATAAATTAAAGATAGTTTCTTTAAGGTTGTATTTGTATATGTTTGCATTGTCGATAAATATTATTGATTTTAAAAAATGTGTAAAAGTACTACACCAAGGTGTAAAGTGTAGTTCCATTGTGATATGTTATTATTTTTCCTCCTTCCTTCTCTCTCTCTCTCTCTCTCTACTTTCCTTCCTTCCTTCCATTTATTTTTATATGTCAAGGGAGGTCTAGGAATATATTCACCCCATGCTCAATTTTTAAGTGGTAAGATTTTAGATAACCTTTTTTTATATTCTTTTTAAAATTTTAATTGTTGTTCTCGTACAATTTTCTACCTTTTACCCAATCCCAGCCCATGCCCCCCAGCCCTCCCCACCTCCCTCTCATTTCCACCCCCCTTGCTTTTGTCTATGTGTCCTTTATACTTCCTGCAAACCCTTCCCCTTTCCCCTGAAATTCCCCCCCCCCCCCCCGGTCTCTGTCCACCTGTTCTCAATTTCAGTGTCTTTGGTTATATTTTGCTTGTTTGTTTGTTTTGTTGATTAGGTTCCTGTTAAAGGTAAGATCATATGGTATTTGGATAACTTTTTAAAAATACTTTTTTGCATCACATAAATTTTTTGGTAAATATATTATTAAAAGAAATGAAAGCCAATAATGACTTTACTTTAAAAAAATACACACTCTTAGACAGATTGTTTGAAAGTAG
Organism: Tonatia bakeri; assembly: GCA_004024845.1. Lineage (NCBI taxonomy): Eukaryota > Metazoa > Chordata > Mammalia > Chiroptera > Phyllostomidae > Tonatia > Tonatia bakeri. The sequence goes on from PVIA01008704.1 coordinate 57,389, forward strand.
AGTTAGTTGCCACCTCTGGTCTCAAAGCCTGCCAAAGGTGGGTGAGAAGACAGAGTGGAGGCATCGGGGCTCATTGCCATGGCCTGCCTCTTCCTCTAGAGAGTTCTCCCTTGAAGGCCACTGACCTCTATCTCAGACCATGCCTCCACTGGCCTTTGAAATTCCCTCCAGGTGCACACGAGAGTGCACAGTCTGCATGGGTTCAGGAAGGAGGTGAAAGTTCCCACACAGAGTGGTGAGCCCGGGGCCCATTTGAAGGTCTTTAGGTCTCTGGCTTTTGAGGTCTGTCTGGACATGTGAAAAGAAAAGAAAGAAAGAAGCTTATGTTTGAAATAGGCCAGACCATCCTCTGTGGGAGCTTCTCTGGGGACTTATCTCTTTGTGCAAGGAATGGAGGTCACATGTGTAGGCCCTTTAGAAGAAAACTGGCCCCAGTGGAGAAAAAAAAAAACTTGTATCACAGCTGACCCACCAGACCAACTTTTCACGTTACTCTTTGTAATCTTCCTTGATTAAGTCTCAAGCTCTGCCTTTAGTTTCCTCGACTGATTTCCAAACATATTTTTCTAGAAAGGTTCTGTTCTGCCTAGTGATTCCACTGAGTAACCACTCCCATTGTATTTCTGAAGATAGATCCCCACTCCTTTTCCTTGAAATGTCTTACTCTCTCTTCTTGATAAATCTTATACTTGCACAGTCAGTACGATGAATTAACAAAACTCATTTTTCTAGTCCCCTGGACTTACAGGAGAACTACATTTCCCAGCTCCCTTTGCAGTTGAATGGAGCCTTGGGACTATTTCTAGGTAGTGTAATGTGATACCAGTAATGTAAGGAAATTTTTTGGCTGGTCTCTAAAGCTTCTTGAGATGTTTATATTCTGTATCCTCATTGTGAAGATGAAGAGGATCCAGTGAAAATTCAGAAGAACCAGTTAACTGATGTAGTTGGGATCTTAGGTCACTGTGTAAAGAAGAGCTACCTAGGACAGCCAACTGACTAGAACATCTGCATCAGACTTTATACAAATAGAAAATACAATTTATTCTGTTTATGTATTTAGATTTAGAAATTTATTGTTATTGTAGAATATGATTGCCAATTCTAACTACTCATAAAACACCTACTTATATTTCAAAACCTACTTAAAATATTCCTATCTCTGTCTAGTTCCCCTGAGTACTGCAGGTAAGATTAATTCAGATACATGTTTTCCTCAAAAATGTTCTTATAGTACGTTATAAAACACTTCCCCACACCCCTTTCTATCCCACTAGTCTAAAAGCATTTCAAGAGCAGAGCTTTGTCTTATTTATATTTGTAAACTTATTTGGAATTGTATCTGGAACACTCTAGGATCTCCTGGGAAATGGTAAAATCTGTATTGAACCACGTTCTGTTTGACCAAAATCTGTATTCTTATATATTGCTTCTCAGAGGGAAAGGAACCCAAGGTTCAATGGACCTGAAGTATAGGTCCAAGTCTCAACAGTCTGCTTCTGAGTAGTAAGCAGGTCCAAGGTCCTCAGAGAAGTACTTACCCATGTTTTGCCATGTGTAATGGCAACTTTTTTGCCCACATTTTTGAGAGAAAAATAAGGATGCACATTATACATGAGGACACATTATTATGCATGGCAAAATATGGTATATTTTCTTGCCCCTCCAACATGGCATGAACGTGGTTACAGACAGTCAGCCAAAGATGGGAATGGGTTACTAGAAGGTATGGGCCAGCTTTCCAGAGAAGATGGCAAGAGCCAGTTGGGAAGGATGCTGACCTCCCTGGGTATCAATGTTGAAAAGATCCCCATTTCTGGAGACAGGACTGAAGTCCCTGCCCAGAGATTTTCTGGGCAGGAACAAACTGCCTGTTTAAGCAGACCAGAAGAGAAAACACACACCCAGCTAGAGAGCTGCCCGGGGCCCCCGGCAGAGGCCCAGGAGGACCCCTTTCATGCGGTTGTCTATAGTCACTTTTCTGGGAAGTGTGTTGCATGCCTTTCTTGAGGTGGCGAAGCCCCAAGCACAAAAATGCACCCACAGCAGTTTCCAAGATGTGCTTCTCTCTCTTCTTACTGTAACTGAAAGAAAGTCAATGCATTTAGAAACCAGGGTGGTTTTCTTCAGATGGTTGAGTTATATTTTTACTTCCTCAGTTCAGCTCTACAGCATCTCATCTTCATTGGCCAAGAACTTATGAGAAAAAAAAATGGAGAAGAATTATCCTGAATCATTTGCCTAGAAGTTGGACTGGGTATAAGCAAGTCAAAAGTCAATATAACTTCTAAAAACTCAGAAAGAGATGAGAATATCGAATTGCAGTCCTACATAGCTGTGAGGTTCCCAAGTGCAAAGACTGGTGGAGTGGTGCATGTATACAGTGATTACCGATGCAATTTGCACTAAATCCCGGATGATCGGCCCCTGAACTACACCTTGCACATGTGGGCAATGTCTTCTTTTGTGTTCTAGGGAAAGGGTGAAGGGAGTCACCATTTATACAGTACCGATTGTGTGCTAGTTACTGTTCATTCATTTAACAACTGTTTTCTGAGGGCTTACCATAAGCTGGCCACCAAGGCGATGAGATTTGGTTCCTGATCATAAGGAACTCAAAGTACCCAATTCAATTCAATTCAATTCAATTCAATTTTTTCTCTAGAAAGTTATTCACCATATCTACTTTATGTTTCAAATGCATTTTTAATACACAGAGGTTATCAATCTAAATCGCTGGAACTTGGAGCAAATACTTTTGCACTGGAGTTGAAGGCAGAAGACGGAAGCGAGGGCTTTCTTGCCAAGAAAGGGGATTAGTTTTCACTTGCAGGTTGGGTGGGGGTCTGAGAATTCCAAGGCACTAGAAAGTGGAGACAGTTTTAGCCATCGTTCAGCTACTGTGTTTTCTGAAGAGTGTTCTGCAGAGCACCAGCCAGCAAGAAGGTCTGGGTGAGCGTGCTATAATTAAAGATGTTTGGAAAACTTTGTCAGTCATGTCATGGACATTTATAATTGCACGATAATGACTCTAGAAGGTTTTACAGGAAAGAAAAAGAATCATGTTCCTGCTCCCCCATTCCCAAACCTGGACATCCCAGACTTATTTCTTGTCTTGACATATTTCTTTTCTTGTTCCTTCTCCCCAAGCCTACAATATATTGTTTTGTTACTTAATACTTAACCACAGTCCGTGAATCTGATATTTTTCTCCTATTTTATACCACACAGAAGCAGCTTAACCTGGAATGCTACTCTGTCCAAGAGGAGCTTGCAATATAATGTATGTTAAAAAATTATTTTTATTAATGTTTATATTTACTTTGGGCTTTAAGTCATTCATTGTGGATATTTTATAGTTAACTCTTAAAGATGTTATGCTGTGTTATGTTACATTATAAAATATATAATATGTACTATATCAAGTCATGTGATTGTATGTGTAATGGGGTGAAAATACTACATTAATTAATCATACCAGCATTCTGCTTAGGAAAAAAGGGGATCTGGAGAATTTATTTTTGGAGATGATAAAACCCAAATGTATAGTTTATTAGACACCATGGTTATCAAAGAAAGAGGGAGATGAATCAATAATGAGGCTTGGGGAGAAGGAACAAGAAAAGAAATATGTCAAGACAAGAAATATGCCCTGTGTTAAGGCAAGAGCCTGGTGTTCAAGTCTTAGAATTTTACTAGTTTTTAGGAGCTTGGCTAGTTCCAGCTTAACTTCAAGCTCTCTGTGTTGCAATAACACAAATCCCTGCTTCTTCCCAAAATTATTGCCAATGGTTTTTATACACTCACACACTCTGCATTAATGTTTAATTGGGTGGGAATTTGAAAGAGTTGTGTGGGTCGATGAAGAATGAATGAGGTGACACTAATGGGGTGAGCGTGGCTCAAACTGAAGTGTTCAGTGGAAGGGGGAGCCCAGAAGTCTCCAGGGATGTTGTGAGGTTCTGACAAAGCTCTGATGTACAATGGGGGTTTGGTAGGTTTTATCTACCTCTTACAGAGCAGGAACGTGTAAACCCACGTCTGAATATATAAAGTGATGGTGGAGATAGAGAGAGATAAATAGAATAGACATAATGATATTAAAATAGAGGTAGCACCTTCAGGATATTAATTTTTAATTATAAATGTCTGGTAGCCTGGATAATTTGTGAGACGTGGGCTCTGCTACCTGTTCTCAGGCCAGCAGCAGAAGAGGAATCAGGAATCGATCTAGAGGAGCTGCAGCAGCTGTCTGTGTCCAGAGTGAAAGGGGAGGGACAACCTGGCTTATCTGCCTCCTCTGGTCTTGGAATTTCCTTATAACTATGAAGTCTTATTCTGAAAAGAGAAAGACAAGTGTTAATGTACAAGATTGGGAGGAGTGACTCAATGGCATTGAGAAAGAAGGAGGGAGACACCAGGGGCTGCCGTTCAGTGTGGAGGGGCTGCAAAGAGTCCAGGTTGTATAAAACAAGGTCTGCTGTCTAGAATAAAGGAGGTGACAGTTCTTTTCTGCTCTGGGCTGTCTAGTTCAACCCTTTTCTGGATTTGTGCTTCTTTCCAGGGCGTGGCCACCAGCAGTTCCCAGAGCGATGTTCATTAAGCGAAGATCTGATCATGTCAGTTCATTCTTTAACAACACTCAATTGTTTCCTATTGCATGGGCAATAAATCGAGCCTCTTATAACCTTTCCCTCTTCAGTTCTTTCCACCTACTGTTTGCCTGAAACATTCGCCCTCTGCTACTTCTTCTCCTGGCTCGGTTGACTTTTCTACATCTATTTTGTCTTTGACGAGATGTCACTGTTTTAGTTAAGCTTACCTTGACCTCTAAGATCAAGTCGTACTATCCATTCTTCTTCTACCTACCTATTTCCTCCCTAGCATTTCATTCCTAACAGGGAACTCTACCCTACGCTGGAATACGCTCTGAAAAGTACAGGAGGGAGACTCGCAGCCTGAAGAAGCGTGGCGGGGCCTGGGGCTGAGCAACACCCTCCCAGGTAGCTCCTTTCCCTGTGTTGGGAGGTCAGAGTGGTGAAATGACACCAAGGATGTCATCAGTCTCTGGGTTGAGTGGAGTGTTACCCGATCCTCAGTCAGTGATCTTTACATGGAAGTCCACATACCTCTGAAGATTTATACGTATTTTTCCAGGAGGTATATTGGATCATCAACTTCCATATGAACTCTCTCCCAATATTGGTCTAACTGAATTGGTCCTTGAATTTCTCCTTTGTATTTCACACTCTCCCATTTCCCATGGGGGGAAAACCAAAATAGAACATACATTTTACCCATTGAGAGTCTTATGATGATGCCTTATACTAATGTGAAAAACTTCCAGGACATCAGACAAAGGGATAATTCAAAAACAATTAAAATATTTTTGATGTTAGATCACTGTGATTTTGTTACATACCTCAATTATAGTAAATTTGAGTAACAATAGTTGGAAAAAAGCTTCCATTTTTATGCACTTGTTTTTGTAAACACATTTTCTGAGCCTTTAATGTCTATAAAAACAAATAAGCAAAAAATAAAATTGATACCGAATCCTCTTCCCTTCATGTGATTAGTCACAATTATTCTCAGAAACATAAAAGCTTCATGGATCCATCTCATTAAAAGATGCATTTTCCATACAATGGCATTATTTTTGTTTAATAAATATTTATCAATTTTTAATGTCTCCATTTTATTTTAATCCATGGCTTAGCAATAATAAAAATATCTCCTTGTACAAAAATTATTTTTAATACTTAGAACCTTATAGCCATAGGAATTACAAACAAAATGGAATAGTCAATTTATGTACATATTTCTGTAGCAGATACATATGATCAATAAAAAATTTTAAAGCATCAAAGTGTATTCCATGAACTTAAACTGCTGTGGGGAAAGTGAAATGAAACTATTAGTTCACGGAGAAAAAGAGATATGGAAAGAATCTCGCTGTTACACAAGAGCTTCTTCTCCTTCTTCCCATGGGTTAAGGTGGTTATGAAATTACTATGATTTTTTTAGAATCTATTGATCATGTTTTAATGAATGTTTTACAATTTTGTTGAAAAATGTCCATGTTTACAAATTACTAGAAATCGTATCCTTTGCAAGGTGGGGACCAAATTTTCAGAGTTCTTTTGGTGCACGAGCAGGCAAATACTTCGAAGTCGCTCCTCCTGGCACCCTGGGAAGTTAGCTCAGCTCTGCCCCTCGGTAAGGGTGTTGCTGAGACTCCTGCTCAGAACGCCATTCCCGTCCATTGCTCCAGCTGCTGAGCACACTCATGTTGAAGAAACTTCCTGGAGGTTTAGTCCTCGAGTCCTCTTTAATGGAACATCTCCCTGCCCAGCCTGAAGCTGTCCTGGTAGACACTCTCAGACACCCCATGGTGCTTTCTCAGACCATTTATTATGTTTCATAATCATGCGTTACAAAGGGCTTGACTGAAATCGAAATGTGCCATTGGACCATAGGCACTGTGAGGACAAGGCCTTTATCTTTTTCTCTTGAGCACCTGGCCCAGGGCTTAGGGCTTGAGAGCATCTTAATATATGGAGAGAACTTTTGCTGAATATATGAGTGATGTGAACAAAAAGAAAGCCTTTAATATACCAGTCTCCTAAGAATAACAATAGTTTTGGGTTATTTGTATGTATGTGTTTTTCATTCATTATTTCCTTATTTTCAAGATGAACTTGAAAGATTAGCTGTGCACTTGCCATGTGCCTTTGCATTTGGCTGTGTAACTTGCCCGTGGAGGGCAGGTGAAAGTTAAAGGGTTTACTCAGTGGGACTGAGAACAATAACGGTTCTCCATGGCGGGCAGACTTTTGATGTCACTTTAGGTGCAGTGGAGTTGTCTTGTTGGAAAAGGGGTGCTGGGGGCTGGGGACCCGGAGTGAGGGATTTGTCTAGATACACCTTCCCAGGAAGTCTTCTCTCTTCCTGAATCTAGGAGGTCTGTCGGTCACCCTTTCAGTAATAACAAACACTGCGGCAGGGAGAGGAGATCTGGGACTATTCAAAATTATGCACATACAAAATACAGAAAGGACAAATAAGAAGAAGACACGCGGGGCTAGAAGCTTCTGTTGTGGTAGCCGCAAGCATTTCTGCCTCTTGCATAAATGAGAGGGCTCCTCTGAACACTGATGTGCTGCCGAAAGTCAGCGTGGGGTCTCCAGACAGAGAACATTAGTTTAAGACAAAACTTACTCAAAAGGAGATGTGCTGGTGGCCAGCAGAGAGATACCTGAGCATGACTTGGTGAAATTCATGCTAACCATGACTCTGCAGTTTCCAGCTGTGAAACTTTGGCAAATGACTTAATTTCTCTGAGTTTCAGCTTCCTCATTAGTAAAGTGGGATTTTGCAATACTCCTTAAATGAGAGAATGATTATGAAAGTTCTAGCTTCATAAGAGGTTATCCAGTAAATGTTTGTCAAAACTGTTGAAACAGAGATTTCTAGAATATGGCTGGTACCTGCAGACCCATGAGCAGAGTTTGGAGAGTTGGCTAAACAAGGTGACCCTTGGGTCCAACCATGCCATGGACATGTATAAACTTATAAATATATGCAAGTCTCTAGGTCCAGGATGGAGTTTTTCAGTGTTGGCATTGTTAATATTTGGGGATGGAAAACTCTGTATTATGGGTGCTGGAGTGGGGTACACTGTAGATATTTAACATCATTCTTGGCCTCTATTCACTAGATACAGTGGCATTTCTACCAAAAGTTGTGACAACAGAAAATATTTCTAGACATTGCTGAATGTCTCCTGCTGGACAAAACTTCCCCTGGTTGGGAACCACAAGTTTAGAAGATGGACTCCCGTTTAGGAAACTCTGATGTGCATGTGGGGGTGGATGAGGGGAGCGGTGGCTAAATATTAAATGTTTCCATATCATAATAAGGCACAACTTGAGCTTTTTTTAAAAGGCACCTCAAATAACTTATTATTCAAAAAATAAACTTTAGGAGGATGGTGTCAATTTATATAAAACACTGAGGATATTTACTTTATAATATTTCCTCACACTATGATTTTCTATTTCCTGGGGTGTCTCTCATTGTAAACTTCTTGGGGATAGGAGCTACTTCTGTTTTTATACCTTTTAGGAGATGGCAGAACACCTGGTCCACAGTTCTTGAACATAGGTGATATTTATTGAATAAATGCATTTATTAAGAAGTCAGGTAACTCTGGTATAGCTTAGAAATCAACACGATGGCTCTTGCAGACCTACTGAGTAAGAACAATGGGATATAATATGTGAAAAGATACTTCTTTTAATACTTGGTGTGTAGATCAACTTAACTGAATAGTTATGGAGTTCAGAGATCCAACCTCAACCCTAACAATTGAGGCCAAATTCTTTCTGACTGGCTAAATGGATGGATGGATGGATGGATGGATGGATGGATGGATAAGGGTACAGGGTAAGAAAACATGCATATAAGCAGTGCTTAAAAATAAAGAAGAGTATGGAAAGAGAGTGTGATGTTGGGAGCAGCAGAAACTAACATCTATTGGAGGCTTACTGAGTCCTGAACCCTGTATTGATGTTTGACATATGTTATCCTATTTAATCCTTGCAAGGATGAAAGTATGATTATGTCCATGTTAAAACTGACATTTAGAGACATTAAGCAACCCACTCAGGTTGGAAGGCTGGGCCTTGGAGCCCAGTCCTAAGTGTCTCAAATATCAAAATTGATCTCCACTCTCACAGTTTTACAGGCGTCTCCCCCATCCAAAATGGGGAGCAAGGACCCATGAGGAACTTGTGCCTTGGCCTTCCAGACCCGCCTGCCTCCCAATGTGGTCAATGCAGCCTGGCCCCAGCTACAACCTGGCACTTCCACAACAGATCCTTCTGTTGCCTGAAACTGTTTGTAGTGTCTACGGGTTGCCCAACCCCACGCAGAGGCCCCCACATTGTCAGGAGCTCACAGCAGACGAGTGATAAACAGAATTGCCTCTCACCGCGAGTGCAAGCTGCCTGTGGCCGTGTTCGTCACCAGGGGAAGAGATGCCTCTTTTCATCAGAAACCTATCACTCACCAGTCAAGCCAGGAACTGAACACAGACGGCAAAACAACCTTAATTCTCTCCTATCCCATTTTCCATGTGTGCATTTTAACACACACTTTTATGTGATTCCAGCGCCATTCTGGGGAGAGCATTCTCAGGGACCCACAAACTCTACAACAGGTTTTCAGCTACACCTGGCTTTTTGCGGTGAGGCCTGCATTCAGTCATTTATTTCATAAGTCAAACATATTTGTTAGGGAGGGAATAAAACCAAACAAAACATGAGGGAAGTTCCAGGAAATCATATGGGTGATGGTACAGAGACGTAATTGGGAGTGGGCAGAGCTGTGTAAATTTAGGTGAGCAGGGAAGACTGTTCTGGGGTGATGTGGGTGAAGTGCTCGGGCTGAACCCCTTGGGGAGGAGGTCATGGCACAACCTCGGCCCTTGAAAATCCCCGGGTTCAGAACTCAGGGCTATGACTGTGTCTTGCTGCATCTGTATCAATTTATAGGATTAAACGTACAAAATTAGAGAGAAAAGTGAGGATAACAAAGAGAAATCAAAGTTGTCATAGACTGCAGAAAGTTTGAGGAGAATCAGGTCTAAGATGAAAGCTTTGGCTCCTGTGGACAAGGGAAGAAAATGTAAGACACAGAAAGAAAGTGAACTAGTATCTCCTTAGTGTCAGATACTGTCCTAAATGTTTGAACATGCGTGGCTTGATTAAGTTCTTTTGAAAAACAAACTAACAAACCAACAAACCCCCATAATATATCATCATATCCATGATGGAGAAACTGAGGTCTAGGAAATTTAAATCTTTTTTTTTTTCTTTTAGTCATCCTGCTACAGTGGGAGGGATCCAAACCTGGAGTTTTTGTCCCGAAAAGGCATTCCTTGTCCATGGTAGAATACTATATCCCTATGAGCAGCTGTGTATTTTGTTTGGGGTAGAGTACACGTAAAATTTCATGGGGTTAAAAAGGAAGAGTGTGTCTAAACTGTTCTTAGAGCTGAAACATTCAGTGGGGGAGGGAAAGAGAATGGGCAGAAATGGCTTGAATGGGTAGGTGCCAGAATTCAGATTTCGTTGAATACATCCAGCAAATATTGAATTGTTACCACATTCACTTTTGGAATGTGAAAACTGGGTTATTGATTACTCCTCCTTCCCTTTTGATCCATGTATCTGTTTTAGGCCCCGGATTTGAAGACAAGGGCCATTAACTTTTTAAAAATAGGTGGTATGTGCACAGGGTGACAAACTCAGACAGTGTACTGCATCATATGATGGAAAATAAGTCTCCCTTCTCCTTCTGTCTCCACACCTCACAGCTTGGTCAACCACTGCTATCAGTTAAGGAGCATTTTAAATATTAAATGTGCGTATGAGGACTCACAAGCCTTGTTACTTTAGAGGATCTACTGCACCTTTCTAAGCCTAATTTATTCATTAATTAAACACATAATGTATTGGGGCAAAGACTTAGTTTCTTTTTCTGTATGTTTCCTATTGTTTTGTAACAAATTATTGCACACTTAGTGTCTTAAAACAACACAATTTATTATTTTACAGTTCTGGATATCAGAACCCCAAAGTGAGATGGAAACTCCTGTGGAGGATCAGTTTCCCTGCCTTTTCCAACTTCTAGAAACTTCCTGGATTCCTTGGCTTCTGGTTCCTTCCTTCAACTTCCAAGTCAGCAACAAAACATCTTGAAATCTTTCTCTCTTTGGCTCTGATTCTCCTGCCTCCTCAACACTTGTTTATTTGTTTGTTTTGCTTAAAAGAATGTTTGTGATTAGATTGGGCCAACCTGGATAATCTAGAATGTCTCCCCATCTCAAGATTCTTTACTTTACTATATCTTCAAAATCTCTTTTGCTGAGTAAGGTAACATATTCCTAGGTTCCACGGGATAGAAAGTGGCCATCTTTGAGGGGCTATTATTCAGCCTATCACACCATCCACAATGGAAATAATATATATGTCCAAGTTTATAAAATACCGTATCTCCTAAATAAGTTGTAATTCGTCCAGTTCTCTCCATCCCGTTGACTCCACACCGGCATAATTGTGCCCTCTGTTATCCGTCTCAGGACACTGCGAAGGCTTCTCTTGGCACCTGGCTCACTCTCCCTATCAACCCTCTACTCTGCAGCCAGGTGGTCTTTCTCAATACTCATTTTGTTCATACCATTCCCCTTTTAAAAGGTCTCAGTGACTCCCCATTGGGCTCAATATGATGTAAAACCTCCTTTACAGAGTTAACAAGACTCCTCTTAATGCAGCAACTACTAGCTGCCCTGTATCCATCCTGAACTCCTTCCAGCTCCTCGAGTCCCCCTTCTCCCATCTCCATCCCCTGG
>PVIA01008705.1:0-68814 GCA_004024845.1 Tonatia bakeri
AGATTATGTAGAAAGAAAAGAAAATACTATTGAAATAAAAAATGTCAGAAAAGAGAGAAAAAGATAATATAAATTTGCATGCAAAAACAAAAACAAACAACAACAACCAAAATAAAACAACCAGCATACATATTACAGGAGAGATAGATTTGGAGCAGAAGTAATAACACTAAGATGGATGGAAAAGAATTATAAGGAATTGAGAGGTATAAAAATCTAGAGAGTTTTTTTTTTTTTACATAAAATGTTGCTTTATAAACCAAATCAAGATACAATCAAACAGACATTAGTAGGATAAGGGGAAAAAAGAAAAGAAAAAAAATTTAAAAAAAGAAAGAAGAAGAAAACACAGAGAGAGAGAGAGAGAGAGAGAAAGAAAAAGTAAAGAAACACCCACAACCAAAGCAAATGTAAAACATAAACAAACAAAAATGAAACACACACACACAAAAAAAACTCTTGTTGGTTTCTGACTGGCCAAATTGGTGTTTCTGTTCCTGCCAGCGCAAGCAGGCTGAAGAGCGAGTGGTGAGACTGCCTTTCACCTTTCTAAGACAGAACTCAGTCAGACTCAGGGCTGGCCACCAGTTTTCCCCAGGAACATTGCTGTCTCCCTCTGGGCTCAGGGCGCAGGCTATGGAGGTGGCCGGGCTTTGCGCCCCTCCCCCAGCTTGGCCGCCACGGGCTCTCCGCTCAGTGGAGCCCCGCCTCTCTTCCGGTCACGGTGCCTGGGCCAGGACTGCGAGGGCTCCCTGTTCTCGAGCAGCACCGTCTGTCCTCCGGTCTCAAGACGCACCCTCCGGGGCCTGGAAAGGGTCTCGCACCTCCCTTTGTATCCGCCACGGACCCCAGCACCCGGGAAAAGCTGTGTCCCCTTTGGGATATCCGTTTGAATGAGTAAACCCGCAGGGTGCGCGCCCGGGACAGATAGTCTCAGCTCCGGTAGACCATCCCTGTTCCCGGCTGGGGCGTGGGTTCTCAGTCCACCCTAAAACCACACACACCCCTGTTTGGGGGCACAGGCGCCCACGGGAAGGACTCCACCCCCTCGACAAGGCCTCTCCTGGTCTGGCAGACTGGGTACTCACTGTTCCCCGTGGGTGCGCACAGCTCCTGCGTTTCTGCTGGTGGTTCCAACCCCTGACTGGGGACAGAGTCTGCTGGGCTCTCCCGGACGCCCTCCGCGCCCAGCTGGGTCCCTTCTGGCTTCCTACCGTCAGTTCATTCAATATCTGGATAACTTCTGATGCCCTATTTTCATAAATGTTGCGATATCCGTGGTCTCCTAGTCTGTTTCTTCTCAGATCGGCCAAATTCTCCCCTGCGCACCGGAGAGGGGAATTAAGACTCCTCCTCTCAAGCCGCCATCTTCCCTCCTCCACATCTATCTTTTACTCACTTGAAATATTTTCTTCCAACATTTCGCTCTCAGTCTGTATAGGTTTTTTGTTCTGAGGTGGGTCTATTGTAGGCAGCATATGCACTTATCATATTTTCTTATCCATTCAGGTACCTTATGTCTTTTGATTGGAGTATTTAATCCATTTACATTTAAGCTATTATTGATAGGTATATATTCATTTCCCCCTTTTGTACCTTGTTCCTCTGTCTCCCACTTTTTTGTTCCTCTTCTTAAAGCAGTCTATTTAACATATCTTGCAGTGTTAGTTTGGTGGAGGTGTATTCTTTTAGTCTTCTTTTATGGGAGACTCCTTCTTTTGCTTTCCATTTAAGTGTAAAACTTTCTGGGTAGAGTAGTCCTGGTTGCAGGCCTTTGCTTTTCATTACTTGTAATATGTCTTGCAGTTTCCTTCTGGCTTGTAGTGTTTCTGTTGAGAAATCAGCTGCTGGCTTCATTGGACCTGCCTTGTATGTTACTACCTGTTTCTCCTGTTGCCTTTAGTATTCTCTCTTTGTCTTTAAAATTTGGCATTTTCAATATGTTGTGTCTTGGAGTGGACCTCTTTGGGTTCATCTTGATTAGGCCCCTCTGTGCTTCCTGATCTTCCATGGCTTATCTTCTATCCAGGTTAAGGAAATTTGCTGTCATTTTTCCAACAGGTTTTCTATCCTTTGCTCCTTTTCTTCTCCTTCTGGTATTCCTATGATTCAAATGTTGTTCTGTTTCAATGTGTCCTGTAGTTTCCTTAAGCTATCTTCATTTTTTTTTTTTAGTCTTTTTTCATGGTGCTTTTCTTTCTGTGTATTTATTTCTACTTTGTCTTCCAGCTCACTAATTTGGTCCTCTGTTTCATCCAGCCTGCTTGTAATTCCTTCTAATGTATTTTTTTATTTCAGGTATTGTATTCTTTATTTTTTCCTGGTTCTTTTTTATAGTTTCTATTTCTTTTTTCATACTGTTGTAGTTCCCACTCAGTTCCTTGAAGTCATCAGTTAGTTTCTTGAGCATCCTTGCAACCATTCTTTTGAGTTCTATATCTGATAGTTAGCTTGTTTCCATTTCATTTAGCTCTTTTACTAGAGAATCTTCCATTCTGTTCAATTGTAGGTTAGTTATTTGTCTCCATTTTCAGTGACTCTTTTTGTTTGTTTCTGTGATTGCAGGTGATTTGCTTTGCTAGCTGTCTTTCTAGGGTGAACTTCTGTGATAGTGGTTATGTGGGATGCAGCAGTGCAGACTTTTTGATCTCCTTGTTTGGATGCTCCTGGACTGCCCTTTCTTTCATTTGTGTGGGCTCTATTGTTGTACTTGGACTTTACTTGTTGGTAGCTCCTTGGTTGATAGCTTTTCCCCTCCAGCAGGTTTACTGGTATTTACAAGTTTTACCTTGTCTTGTGTGCAGATATGGTATGAAAGTCTGGAGGATGAACAAATGCTCCCCCCAAGGTTCTCCTGCATGTTCTGGGTTCAGTTCCATAGTCTGTCCAGTCTCAACATCTTGCTCACTCAAGGCTGCATCCTTGGAAGCAGTTCCCTAGAATCTAGTGTTTTAGATGAGATGATGTCATCGTAAATGTTAAAGGCTAATGGCTAACCTGAATGTCCTCACTTTGTGTCTTTTATTTCTTGATGCTTCAACTTTTTAAACTGCATATTGGGTTAATTTTTATCTCTACATTGTAATTTTTAGTCTCATTTATCATGTTTTTAATTTTAAGACTAAATTACTTTCTATTTTTCAGAGAATCCTTTCTTCTCTGTAAACAGGTAAATATAAAATCATTAAAATCTTTCTGTGTTCAATGCTAACTCTAATTTACTAGTGTCATTTGTTCATTTTTATTTCTACCTATAACAGTGTTAGTTTTTCTTAATTATACTTTATTGATCATGCTCTTACAGTTGTCCAGATTTTTCCCTTTTTTTGCTCCCCTCCACCCAGTGCCACCTACACCCTCAAGCAATGCCCCTATCTTTGTCCAGGTCCATGGGTCATGCGTATAAGTTTTTTGGCTACTCCATTTCCTATACTGTACTTTACATCCCCATGGTTATTCTGTAACAATCAATTTGTACTTCTTAATCCCCACACCTCTTCAACCATTCTCCACCTCACTCCTCCCATCCAAGAACCTTCCAGTAACTAACTTCTTTTCTCTCTCTCTTTTTAAGAGTGTCTCTTTATCTTTCAATCATGGCATTTTAATAATGATGTGTCTTGGAGTGGGCCTCTTCACATCCATCATAATTGTGACTTTCTGTGCTTCCTGGACTTGCATGTCTATTTCCTTTGCCAAGTTAGAGAAGTTTTCTTTCACTGTTTTTTCAGATAGCTTTCCAATTTCTTGCTCTTTCTTTTCTCCTTCTGGTACCCCTATGAAGCAAATGTTGGATTGCTTAAAGTTGCCCCAAAGGCTACCTATTCTTTCCTCATTTTGGGGGGTGGGGGAGGGAATCTTTTTTTTCTTGTTCTGGTTGGTTCCTTATGTTCTAAATCATTGATTTGATTCTGTGCTTCATCCACTTTACTATTGTTTCCCTGTAAATTGTTCTTCATTTCTAACTGTGTCTTTTTTATGCTGTTGAGGTACTCACTAAGTTCCCTGAGCATCCTTATAAGCAGTGTTTTGAACTCTGCATATGACAGATTATTTATCTACATTTCGTTTAGTCCTTTTTCTGGAGTTTTTATCTGTTCCTTCATTTAGGCTGTGTTTCTTTGTCTCCTAATTTTGGCAGCATCCCTGTGTTTGTTTCTATGTATTAGGTAGAGCTGCTTTGGCTCCACATCTTGGTAGCATAGCTCAATGTAGGTGTCCTGTAGGGTATGGCACAGCCTCCTCTATCACCTAAGCTGGGTATTCAAGGTCTACCCTTTGTGTGGTTGAGTACACCCTCCTCTTGTAGTTGAGTCTTGATTACTGTTTTCAGGTCAATGGGAAAGATTTACTCAGGCCAGTCAGCTGCAAGGACTGTCTGTGATCACTGACCCCAACCTCTGCCCTCCATGAGGGATCAGCTGTGCAGGGGCAGGGTGGTGGTCCTCCAACATGGTCTGCAGCAGTGGTCCTGTGGTTTCCTGAGTGTTGCAGGCCAAGTTTAGCCCTCACCTGTGTTTTGCGCAGGGCACCCTTCCTGAGCTATAAAGTAGTCTGAGATGGCTGCTACTTGTGCTACGTTTGGAGATTCCCAGGTGAAGCCAAGCTGGGACTCTAATCTGGCTGCTGCTAGGGCTCACTGAAACCAGCTGGTGCTTCTTTGATAGGATTTAGGAGCCAAGACTAGCCATTCTTATAGAAAAGCAGCTTGGATGGGCTCATAATTTGGGTTGCGGAGATTCTTTGTGGATCTCTAAGGTGGATCACACAGTGTTAGCCAGGTTGATTGAGTCTCAGAAGGGCACCAACCTACTGGCTCTATGGGAGGAGGGATCATTAAAGGTACAGTGGCCTCTGCTTGCCCTGATGCCAGATGTTTCAGTCTCCCCCTGTATATCACTGGTGCCCTTCAAATTGCCACCCTGGTGCTGGAATTCAGAGGGAGCAAGTCTGAGTAGGTGAATACATGTGTGGCCTCCCCAGGAGGAACTGCTTAGGGCTCCAGCAGCCTCCACCACGAACTCAACCCCTGCTAGTTTTTCAGCCAGAGGTTGTGGAGACTTATCTTCCTGGCACTAGAATCCTGGAATAGAAGGTGGAGGGGGGTCTATTGTGGTTCTGGGATTCCAAGAAATCTCTCCTGAATTTTTATCTACATGGGCATGGATCCAGACAATTTTGTGTCTGCAACCCTCCTACCAGTCTGGATGGATGTGGTTTATTCAATTTTGTAATTGTCAGACTTCCATTAAACTCAACTTCTGATGTTCCTGAGAGATGGTTGTTCTATATTTTAGTTGTAATTTTGAAGTGTTTGTGCAAAGAGGCAAGCCATGTCTGCCTATGTTGCAATCTTGACAGGAGGCCACAGTGTTAGGTTTTTCAAGTTATTTTTTTCCTCTAATGTCAGGTCATTGTTATTTTCACATGCTCATTTCCATGTATTAATGAGCATATATATTCAGCTGTGACCTTGTTCATGGGAATTCCATGGTACATGTGGGCTATTTGTGCCACAGCAATGAGTGCTGAGGCCAGTTGTATCCAATGGACAAGGAGGTAGAAGCAGACAGTGCCCTAGAGGTGCAGAAGCATGTTCTGACCCCCTCATGGAGAGCTCAAAATCATGCCAGTAGAGGTCCCCTTGACAGAATTTCTATGGTCTATAAAAAGCAGTTGAAAAATGTATCAGACAGTAGGCCTAAAAGCAGAGGATTGCAGGAAATATTTTGTAACATTTTAACACAGTCAAAAATTCATAGTCTGTTACAGCTCATTTATTCTTGCTGTTTATGATCTTGTCCTCAAGGATTTTTTTTTCCCTGGAAAACTTAATTTTTTATAGGTTCCCTTTTACATTTATGTAGGTTTCAAGATACCTCACCTATAGTAGGTATATGGATCCATATTGTTCTATTAGCTTAATATCTTCTAGAAATACTATATATTTCTTTCCTTTTGAAGGCATTATTCTCAGTGTTTTAGCATGAATGTCTTTCCCTGTATCCTTTTGTCATTTCATGAGATTTTGAGAGAAAACAAGAAAAATATTTATGCTCAGTGAATTAGAAAAATGAGGACTAAGATTCTCTTTTTGCCTTTCAGTTTGTAAAATTCAGAAATCAACATTACCACTCTTGGGAGAACTTTCTAATAAAGATTTTCAGTGTGGAGTATCAATCCTCAACTCAACAAAATTTATTTTTCTTTATTGCTTATTCATCAGCTTTATGGTGCTTTTCTTGAATGTGTATGTCTTTGCACATAAATACTTTGTCTCGTAGATTCTAGCCTGGAACATATATTCATGACCTATCCTTTTCCTGCAGAGCTCCATTTGATATTTTACAAACCAGATTTCTAATCCACTGTTTATTTTCTACAGTTTCTATCCTGAGATTCCTTACTTTCACTGACTTTACACTTTTTGATAATTTTCCTCTAAAAACAATATTTTATGATTGTTCATTTTTCACATTTATTTTAAACTCAGATCTTGATAAGTATATGAAATAAAATATTTATTGAAGGTTTTTTCCTTCTGAGTATAATTTGTTTTAGAAGAAAACATTCATTTTATATCTAAGTTTCTTTAAAATAATATTTTTTCTTTTTGCTCTTATTGAAGAGTCAGTTAGCTCCAAGTTTGTCTAATATTGGGAATCAAGATGGGCATGGTTAGTGACCATCCAGAGCACTGCCCAGATGATTAGGGCTGACAACCGAGATGCACATTAATTTGCTGACTTTTTCTTTTGTGAATGGATGTGTAGTGGTCTTGAAATACAAGAGAGTGATAAAGAAGTAAAAGTAACTTAGTGTTTTGCTGAAGTCTTTTTGTTTTTTACTTTTTTCTTCTTTTCTCCTTATTTATTTATTTATCTATTTAAAAGATTTTATTTATTTATTTTTAGAGAGAGAAGGGAGAAAGAAAGAGAGAGAGAAACATCAATGTGCAGTTGCTCAGGGGCCATGGCCTGCAACCCAGGCATGTGCCTTGACTGGGAATCGAACTTGCAATGCTTTGGTTCGCAGCCCGCGCTCAATCCACTGAGCTATGCCAGCCAGGGCTCTTTTCTCCTCATTTATTTATTTATTATTGATAATAGCTTAAAGATATCAGGGCCAGTATAGCTGCTTTATAAAGAGATAGGTACTCCCTTATTAGGAGCCCTTTGGAGCAGGACTCCTTTCTCTACTTGCAGTGGTCATAAAGTACTGATTACCACTGGCCCTGGTAGGGCTGTTTGAACTGTGTCAGTTATGTAATGACCAAAAATTACCTCCAAACCTTGCTTCTTAAAACTTGTAACTGATTTTGGGAATTTGCCAGAGGGCTTTCTCTCACTCCCTAGTGCATCCACTTCTATAAGAATCTGTTGGCTCTTTATTTTATCCAGAACTTTTCCATTCTACTTCACAGAGTCTTTGCATTTTTGTTTTGCCTTTGGGTGCCATAGTTCTTTAGTTTTAAGTGGTAATACATGTTTCTTCAAATTTTGTATTTCATTATTTGTTGGGAACCACCCTGCCTGGTTTCAGGAGCTGTAACCTCCCATGGCTAAAGCTGAGTGAGAGACCTCTGGACCAGAAGCCACTAAGGAGAGAAGCTTATCTCCCTGGCAGGAGCACTGCTTCTGCTCCTTACCAGGCCCCCATTGCTTGGCTGGTTAGCCCATGACAGGTAAGATCCCTTATGGAAGGGGCCACCTAAGACAGGCACGATCACATGGGAAGTCCCTCAGGGAAAGACTTGGGGGGCTGTGGACAAAGGGGGTGATCACCCCTCACACCTCAGCTTTGACAAAGCCTGAGTCCTCATTCTGCTTGGGAGAAGTCTCCAAATCTCTTGGCTAAGTTGTCTCCTTTGCCTGAATCAAGCCTGTAACAATGACAAGGGGCTGTGCAGCCCTGCGCTGGAAATGCGGGCTTCCTGAGGTAATTAGACCTGAAGAAGGATATGTAAAATCCCATGAAACCTGCTTTGCTAAGGATGCTCTTAGATTATAAGTGCCTGGGCAGGAAATGAGTTTAGTCTGTTAAGTTTTGTAGCTTTTTAGGTGATAGACCCTGACTCAGCGTGAGCCCTTTTAGTTCTTTGAATATTATCTGTTGTTTGATTCTCACTGCCAGATAATGATTAATAAGCTGTATCTGTATTCCTACCCCAAAAATCTAATAAAAGCCTGTTCAGGCAGGGCGGTGTGGCACTCTCCTCTTGAGAGAGTTGCCAGGCCACTCCAAGGCACCCTCGTCTTGAGAGGATAGCCGTGCCATCCTTTTTCTTCCACAGGACTCAGTAGTCCATATGAATTTCTCTCGTGTCTCATCCATCCACAGCACTGCTGATATTGCTGGCCGGTACCTGCTTCGATTATTTATTTCAGTGGGGTTGTCAGAGGTGATCATTAAATGTGCAGTTTAAAGCTGAATTTTGAACTGAAAGCCCTGCTGATTTTATGCTCAGCCATTCAGTTCTGTTGTAATTCTCTAACATAGATTTTAATTCTGGTTTTTTGTTATTTAGATGTCTTATAAATTCCTCTCTGATCATCCACTGACCTATAAATCTCATCTTCTTCACTCCTCATCTCATTCTGTTGAATTTTCATCTGTCTTTCATTTATTTAAAGTTTTCTACTCTTGTTTCACTGAAGATATGTCTTACTCTATCTTACCGAAGATGCCAAACCATTCCCAATACTTTGTTTTCTACCCTTTGCTGACAATTTCCTTATCATTTCCAGAGCTTTGCTAGTCTGCTGTGTCTCTGTGGTATGACCTTATTGTTTCACTCCATGTTGTTTTATTATGCTACCCTTCTGTGTGTTTCTCTCTTTTATTCACTGTTAAGAGTCAACATATAATTTATTATTCACAGCGAGACAATTTGAAAGAGAGTATCTAACTGATAAAGTTATATCATTTAATAGGTCAATGTATAAGTAGACCAATTGATTTTATTACATTAGATACCTATAAAATAGTTCTAATACAAAATCTTAAATATAATAATAGTGAATCAAATTCAATGATATGTTAAAAAGATACCATAAACAAAGTGATATTTAATTGGATCTGTGTGCTAACTTAATATTTGAAAAATCAATCAATGTTATCTACACATTTACAAAAAGAAAGTAGAAAAATCATGAGATCACTGTGACATATGTACCAAAAAGCATTTTGTAAAATTCTACAGCACTCATGTTTAAAAAAATAAATAACAAACTGAGATGAGTACCACCGAAAATGTCTACTGTAAACATCATATTTATTTTTGAAATATTGGTTTTCCTACTTAAGATAAAAAAATGAGACAAAATGTCTGATCTCATTCCTTTTATTTAACTCTCCTGGATGTTCTAGCCAGTGCAATAAAAAAAGTACTACTTTTAATAGTGGATTATAATACTTCTTCAGTAATTTTTGTCTTCTTGTTTCCATGCAGTGAGAAAAAAAAAACACTAGAGTCCCATAATGCAAAGTAAATTTTGGCAAAAATTATTTAAATCACAGACTTACCACAAACTTTTTGTTGTTGTTGATTTTTTTATCTTTAAAAAAATTTTTAAATTGTTGTTCAAAAACAGTTTTCTTGTCTTTCTCCACAGCCCTCCCCACTACCCCAGCCCTCTCCACCTCTTTCCCTTGTTTCCGCCCCCCTTGTTATTGTCCATGTGTCCTTCCAAAGCTAGAATTATATTCTAAGAACCCTAAAACACCAATCCAAAAGAACCTATGCACCCCAATGTTCATAGCAGCAACATTTACAATAGCCAAGTGCTGGAAGCAACCTAAGTGCCCATCAGTAAATGAATGGATCATCACCAACTTTTATAAGAGATGAAATTTCAATACTTTTTTTTTCAAATGAACTGTGCTCTTACATTTTTTCATTCCCTACTGTCAAAGGGCTTACTGTGAATTTCTTAAAAAGCATTGCAAAACAATAAAATAAATAATTTCAGACTTACAACATGTAATTAATGAAATCACAGTGGTAACAGCACTGGGAGTATTGACGGGACTGCTTAGCTTTTATTTTCCACATGTATTTTACATATGTCTAATCTATAAGTTATCACATATTCTTGTAAGTATTTGTAATGGAAGCCCAGCAATTTCATGTCTAGTAGATTACAAAAAAGGTCACAGTGAACTGGCACACTAGGTAGCTAGCTGCAATAGCAGCACTGAGTGCCTGAGACTAGAAAGAATGAGCAAACCCTGAGCACATTTGTTTTCCAACAAGCTTCCTGCATGCAATTGCTGGAATACAGGGTTTAGTATACTGAATCTGGGTGCACTTAGGAAGGGAGGGAAAGGTTATTGCTCATCATCTTGCAGATTTCTCATTTTAACAGGTGATTGAAATATATTTGTGTAGTATTTTCTTAGTGGTTTCTATGGTGATTAAAATATACAACATTATTTTTAAACATTCTTCCTGGAATATATATAATACTACTTCTGTAACCGTGTAGGCTCTCCAACTCTCTCCTCCCTTTTGCTGTAATTTTCATATGTATCATATGCAGTTGCTTTAAAAAGTAGACAATGTATACTTTTTTTATTTCAACAGCATATGTAACTTTAAAAAGCTAAGGGAAAAAAATAAACTTATTTACCATTTCAGTGCTCTTCATTTGTTTCTGGAGGGTCTTGTTTCCCTGTGATATCATTTCATAATAAGTAAACTTCCTTTGAACTCTTCTTGTGCAACAAGCCCTAGTAATAGTGAATTACTCTAGTTTTCACTTACTTACTTACTTATTTACTTATTTATTTATTAAGATTTTATCTATTTTTAGAGAAGGGGAAGGAGAGAAAAAAAGAGGGAGAGAAACATCAATGTATGATTGCCTCTCACACACCCCCCACCAGGGACCTGGCCTGCATTCCAGGCATGTGCCCCAATCTGGGAATTGAACCAGTGACTGTTTGGTTCACAGACTGACATTCAATCCACTTAGCCACACCACCCAGGGCATGGTTTTCTTTTATTTAGACATGCCTTGGTAGCCAGGTTGCAACTTTAGAGGATAAACTAGAGGATGGCACATGCACAGGCATGAAAAAGGACCTGGGCACATGCCGCACAATCTGACCAGGAAGGAAAATCCATGAGGCAATGTCTGGAGGTAGGAAACTGCAATGCTTTAAAATATTTATTTTTAGAATTTAAAAGATCAATGTTGGATGCCCAATCAAGATTCAGAGAAAGAAGAGAATATTGATAAGTATTATTTTGAAACCAAGGTGAAAACATCAAAGGATTTTCTCTGGTCATAAAACACAGAAATAAAACTAGGAAACTTTTTCTTATTGATACATATGTTTGATCAAACCATGCAAACCTGGAGAGAATGAATAAGTTCTGTTTTTGAATATGTATAAAGTAGCCTTATACATGGAGAGTCATGGAGAGACAGAAGAAACAGCTTCAACACAATGTGACTAGTAGGGAGTATGGAGGGGATGTGAAAAGGCTGGCTGGGCCCCCACGGGTGGCAATGAAGTGCTAGAGAGATATTTCAGCAGCCAGAAGACCTCCCTAAGAAGTGTAGGATCTAAACCACAAGCTGGGCTCCCCCAAATATAGCACCAGAGCCCAAAAAGTACACAGATAGCATCCAGCTGTGAAAAGCAGCAAGGTTCCTTTCTGTCAGAGACAGATGTCTGGAAATGAGGAGAGAGCCATTTAACAAGCCAACACTTTTTCATATGCAGCCACTTACCCTGGGCCCTGGCAAATGTGGGGGCAAGGTGGACTAGAGATGCTTGAGGAGAGACTGGAGACCAAGGCTTTGGTGAGAGAACTCAGAAATTAGCTGCCAGGAGCCTGGTGCTAAGACATCCCTGATACTGCAGCAGCCATCTTTCTCAGGCAGACCACTACACTCTGAGGGCAGCAACTTAAGGAGAAATAATAGCCCTGACCTCAGGAGGGATTCTGCCCTATCTTATCATGCTTAAGCCTGATTGCTGTGTGTAGAGTGACTAGATTAACAACTGAAGGAGTAAGCCAGAGACAATTAGTCCCTGGTAATCTTCAACAGGCTGCCTAAGGCTAGACTGGGTCACCAGATGACATTACCAGGGAGGAATTCAGAAAAAAAAAATAGTGATAAATACTAGAAGATACTGAGCTGAACTCCACCATGGTCTTCTCCATGATTTACGATATTTTCTTTCCTACATAATTTTCTAACATTCATTTCTTCTCCTTCAAGTTTGTTCATATTAAGCCACTGGATTTTATACTTTAGTTTATTACAATTCTCATATTTTGCTCCTTCCTTTTCTTACTCCATTTTACCTTCTTTCCTCTTATTGTTTTCATTTTAAATTTTGTTTTCTCTCTTTCCACAATTTGTTTCCATTCAGCACCGTTGCTATTTATCCCCCTTTTAGCCTCTCAAAATCAATTTTCTTGTCAATAGTCATCTCACATTCTTTTTCTCACTCTTAAAATACCTGTGTTCTTTCTCCACTTTTAGCAATCTTTGCTCATCAATTGTGGATAGGTTAGTTGTTGCATTTTTTTCAATTTTATCTGTAGATCTTCACTATTCTTGTATTTCAAATCTCAAATTTTACTGTTCTTCTCTCCTACTTCATTCAGTCTTCATCCTGCCCATTTTTTTTGAGGGGGGGGTCTCAAATTTTAACTTTTCCCTGTCTTAGCCTGTCTTTTTTTACTTCTCTATTTTTTCTTTCATCTTGCCTCTTCATTTATTTCATCTCACATTTTATTTTTTGCCTTTCTTAGCTTGGTTTTCATTCCCCACTCTGAGTAGTCCCTCTCCTTCTATCATCTCAAAATCACTTCCCTTTCCTTTACACATTTCTTAAGCTTTTCTTTCTTTTTCACTCTTATTCCCATCATGCCTATATTAATCTCAGCTTATTTGTTTTTCATAGTGCTATGGTGGATCCTTCTCTCCAATTTGTTTCCTATTTTTGAAAATTATTTATTTACATTTTTTCCTTTTTCTTTCTCTCTTTTACGTTTTTAATTCTCTGTTTAAACCTAAACCATATATGTCCCATATCTCACTTCATTCCATCTTCTTCGATTCTGTTTTTATTTATGATATATTACTCTGATTCCCTACTCCTATTAGTGTGTCTCCTTCTACCCTCTCAAAATCATTTTTCTTTCAGTTTTTCATCTCTTATTTGCTTTTTTTCTTACAATAGTTTTAATCCTTTTTTACACCCTTATTAATACTGATTCCTTTGCTGTTCATAGTGGGATTATGGGTGGGAATGATTTTTGTGATTGTGATTTGATTTCTGGGATGTGTTTTTGTTCTGGCAGCACCTGCACAAGAACATAAAGGTGTGGTGGGTAAAGAGTAGGGCCATATGGAGGTAAGGAAATACCAAAGAATGACCAAACAACAATAAAAAAAAAAACATTGTATTCAGAGAGCCAACATAAATGGCATAAATGGCATAAAGTTCAGGAGATCAAGGAGACTGCACCACTGAATCTCACAGGTCTCCTAACATAGAAGTTCACAACACAAAGACAAGAAGTCGAAGCAGATCAATTTGAGTAGACACAAACAAGGAATGTCTCCCCTAAAATGGGAAAACAAAGAAACAGTCCCCAATTGAAAGGGAAGTAGGAATCCCCAGCAAGAGTGCTAAAAGGAATAGAGGCAAGTGAACTATCAGACATTAAGTTCAAAACAATGGTTATAAGGAAGTTCAATGAGATCAGTGAGAATTACAAAGAACTAGAACTACCTTGAAAGCTAAAAGGAACTTACTGTGGACTACATCAGCATGAAAAAGGACATAGAAACTATCAATAAGAACCAGGAAGAAATGAATAATGCAATTTCTGAATTTAAAAACACAGTAGAAAGAATTAAAAGTAAGCTACATGAAGCAGAAGAATGAGTCAGTGACCTGGAGAAAAAGGTAGGAATAAATGTCCAGAAAGAAGAAGAAAAGGAAAAAAGAGTCAAAGAAAAAGCCAAGGAGAGGTTCAAGGGGCTGCAAGAGAACATGAAATGTAATAATACTCAGACAATAGGGATACCAGAAGGAGAAAAAGAGGAGCAAAGGACAGAAAACCTGTTTGGAAAATTACAACAGAAATTTCCCAAAATCGATGAGAGAAAAAGTCACACAAATCCAGGAAGCACAGAGGAACCCAATCAAGAGGAACCCAAATGGGCCCACTTCAGGATACATCATAATTAAAATGACAAAATTCCAAGACAAAGACAGAACCTTAAAGGAGGAAACAGGAAGTGACATATAAGGGATCTGCAATAAGGCTAGCAGTTGACTTCTCAACAGAAACACTACAAGCCAGAAGGGAATGGCAAGAAATATTCCAAGTAATAAAATGCAAAGGACTACCACTAAGACTACTCTACCCAGCAAGTTTCCCACTTAAAATAGTAGGTGAAAGAAGTAGTCTTCCAGACAAAAGAAGGCTAAAAGAATGCACCTCCTCCAAACCAGCATTGCAAGACATGCCTTAAGAAAATGAAAAAGAGAGTGAGGAATACAGGTACAAAGGTAAAATGGCAATAAATAAGTACCTATCAATTTTAACCTTAAAAGTAAATGGATTAAGTGTTCCAGTCAAAAGACATAAGGTAGTTGAATGGATAATAAAACCTGACCCACAAATATGTTGCCTAGAAGAGAACCACCTCAGAACAAAAGACCTAAACTGACTGAGAGTGAAGAGTTGGAAGAAAATACTATGAGCAAATGGATAAGAAAGAAAAAGTTGGGGTAGCAATACCTATATCAAAGAGAATAGACTTCAAAACAAATGTCATAAAAAGAGACACAGCAAGTCATTTGATAATACTCAAGGGAAGAATCTATCAAGAAGACATAAACATTGTAAACATATATACACCCAACATAAGAGCACCCAAATATATGAAGAAAATCTTGGAAGACTTCAAGAAAGGTATCAACAGAAACACACTGATAGTAGGGCATTTTAATATCCCATTGTCAACAATACATAGATCTTTCAAACAAAGAATCAACAAGAATATTGTGGCACTGAATGACATTCTAGATCAAATAAACTTAATTGATATGTATAAAAACTTCACCCCCAAAAAGTGAAACCCACATTCTTTTCAAATGCACATGGAATATTTTCAAAGACCATATGATAGGACAAAACACAAACCTCAACAAATTCAAGAAAATTGAAATCATATCAAGCATTTCCCCAGACCACAAGGGCTTGAAACTAGAAACCAACCTCAAGGAAAAATATCAAAAACACTCAAATTCATGGAGATTGAATAGCATGTTATTAAACAATTAATGGCTTAAGAATGAGATCAAGAAAGAAATCAAAAAGTTTCTGGAAACAAATGAAAGTGAACACAAAACAGCCCAAAACCTATAGGACACAGCCAAGGCAGTTTTCAGAGGGAAGTTCATAGTAATGCATGCTTACCTAAAACAGATAGAAATATTTCAAACACTCAACCTAACCATACACCTGCTAGAAATGGAGGAATAACAACAAAAACAGCCCAGAGTGAGTAGAAGAAAGGAAATAATCAAGATCAGAGTAGAATTAAATGAACTAAAGACTAAAAGAACAATCCAAAGGATTCATAAATTCAGGAAGTAATCCTTTGAAAAGACTAACAAAATCAACAAGCCTTTAACCAGACTCATCAAGAAAAAGAAGAATGCCCTGGCTGCTGTGGCTCAGTAGATTAAGTACTGGCCTGTGAACCAAAGGGTATTTGCTTGGATTCCCAGTCAGAGAACATGCCTGGATTGTGGTCCAGGTTCCCTATAGGGGGAATTTGAGAGACAAACACATATTGATGTTTCTTTTCCCCTCTTTTTCTGCTTCCCTTCCCCTCTCTAAAAATAAATAAATAAAATCATTAAAAAAAAGAAAACTGAGAGAGGACCCAAATAAATAAACTCAGAAATTAAAGAGGAGAAATTACAAATGATACCACAGAAATACAAAGGATTGTAAGAAATTACTACAAATGACTAAATGCCAAGAAATTTTAAAACCTGCACAAAATGGAAAATTTCTAGAAAAATATAATCTTCCAAAACTCAATGAAGAAGAAGCAGAAAGCCTGAACAGACCAATAACAACTGACAAACCTGAAGCAGTAATCAAAAAACTCCTGGAACACAAAAGTCTTGGGCTAGACAGTTTCACAGGAGAA
Source organism: Tonatia bakeri (assembly GCA_004024845.1). Classification (NCBI taxonomy): domain Eukaryota; kingdom Metazoa; phylum Chordata; class Mammalia; order Chiroptera; family Phyllostomidae; genus Tonatia; species Tonatia bakeri. The sequence goes on from PVIA01008705.1 coordinate 16,206, forward strand.
TTTTACAAAACAGTTAAGAAAGAGCTAACCCTAATCCTTCACAGACTATTCCAAAAAATCCAAGAAGAAGGAAGACTCCCAAACTCTTTTTACAAAGCCAGTATCTTTCTAATCCCCAAACCAGACAAAGACACAACAAAGAAAGAAAACTTCAGGCCAATATTGCTGATGTATATAGATGCTAAAACCCTCAACAAAATATTGGTAAACCACATCCAGTAATACACTGAAAAGATCATACGCCATGACCAAGTGGGGTTCATCCCAGGGATGCAAGATTGGTATAATATTCACAAATCAATAAACTTACTACATCACATAAACAAAAGGAAAAACAAAAATCACATGATCATATCAATAGATGCAGAAAAAGCATTTAATAAGGTACCATAGCCATTAATCTAAGACTCAGCAAAGTGGGAGTAGAAGGAGCATACCTCAACATAATGAATACCATATACAAGAAACTTACATCCAATGTCATAGTTAATGGGTAAAACCTAAAAGCTTTCTCTATAGATCAGGAACGAAACAAGGATGTCCATTTACACCACTTCTATTCAACATACTATTGAAAGTTCCAGCCACAGAGATCAGACAGAAAAAGAAATAAAAGGCATCCAATTTGGAAAGGAGGAAGTAAAACTGTCTTTTTTGGCAGATGACATGATAGTGTACATTGAAACCCTTATAGACTCCATAAAAAAAACTACTTGACCTAATATGTGAATTTGGCAAAACAGTAGAATATAAAGTCAAGATTCAGAAATCAAAGGCAGTTGTGTACACCAACAATGAAATATCAGAAACAGAAATCAGGGGAAAAAATCTCATTTACTATAGCAACAAGAAAAATAAAGTACTTAGTAATAAACTTAACCAAGGAGGTAAAAGATCTGTAGTCAGAAAACTACAAAATACTGAAGAGAAATTAAGGAAGATCTGTGTTCGTGAATTGGAAGTATTAACATCATTAAAATTTCCATACTACACAAGGCTATCTATAGACTCCATGCAATCCTTATTAAAATACCAATGACATATTTCACAGATATAGAACAAACATTCAAAAATTTATGTGGAATAATAAATGAGCTGGAATAGACTCAGTAATTTTGAGAAAGAAAAACAAAGTAGGAGGGATCACAATACCTGATATAAAAATCTATTAAAAGGCTACTGTAATCAAAACAGCCTGGTACTGGCAAAAGAACAGACACATAGATCAAAGAAGAGAATAGCAAGCACAGAAATCCAAGTCTATATGGTCAATTAATATTCGACAAAGTGGACCAAAGCATAAAATGCAGTAAAAATATCCTCTTCAACAAATGGTGTTGGGAGATCTGGACAGCTATATGCAAAAAGAATAAATAAATAAATAAAAATAAATAAAAAGAAAAAGAAAGAAAGAAAGAAACTTGACCACCAACTTACAACATACAAAATATAAACTCAAGGTGGATAAAGACTTAAATATAAGTCTTAACACCATAAAAGTCCTAGAGGAGAACACAGGCAGGAAAAATGTCAGATATTCCATGCAGTAATATTTTCATTGATATGTCCCTAGAGCAAGGGACATAAAGGAAAGCATAAAAACATGGTACTTAATCAAAATAAAATGTTTCTGCACACTGAAGAAAACATTAGCCAAATCAGAAGGAAACCAGACTCTTGGCCAAGATGGAAGCATACACAGAAATGCTTCTCTTCTTTGCACAAACAAAGGAAGGATAACAAACAATTTAGAAACAAAGAACAACTATATGTGCAAGGAAATCATTTGCATGGAAGTCCAACAAACAAAAAATTAAAGAAATATTCATACAGACTAGTAAAAGGGGCTGCAACGAGCGGATGGGGCGAGGAGGAGAAGCAGCAAGGCCAGGTGGTGTACCATGTGGGCGATCCCACATTCTCACACAGATAAGGTGGGAGGAACAACAGGAGAATGGGATAGACCAAAACACCCAGGCTTTCAGCATAGGAAACCAAAGACTCATAACCCCAGGCCATAAAAAAATATGTGGCAGTTGAGGCAGCAGGAGAAACTCCCAGCCTCACAGAAGGTTCATTAGAGAAGCCCACAGGGTCCTAAAACATACACAACACCTCCCACCTGTGAGCCAGCACCTGAAAGGGCACAATCCACTTGTTCAAAGTGAGGAAAGTGACAGAAAGTGGGACAAGAGCAAAGCAAGGGGCATTGTCTCCTCTCTGACCCTCCCCCACATATAGCTCCACAAGGCAGCAACCTGCATTGATCCACCCTGGCTAATAATTAAGGGCCTGCCCTTTACTATGTAACAAGTACACCAAGACAAAAAAAATATGAACCAAATGAAAGAACAGATCAAAGCTCCAGAAAAAATAACCAATGAAGAGCTAGCCAACTTATCAGATGCAGAGTTCAAAACACTGGTAATCAGAATGCTTAGAGAAATGGTTGAGTATGGTCCCAAATAGTGGAAAAAGTGAAGGCTATGCAAAGTGAAATAAAGAAAAATATACAGGCAACCAACAGTGAAGGGAAGGAAACCAGGAATAAAATCAACAATTTGGAGAAGGAAGAAATAAACATTCAACCAAAATAAAATGAAGAAACAAGAATTCAAAAAAAAAAAAATGAGGAGAGGCTTAGGAAGCTCCAAGGCAAATTTAAACATTCCAACATCTGAATCATAGGGGTGCCAGAAGGAGAAGAGAAAGAGAAAGACATTGTAAACTTACTTGAAAACATAATGAAGGAGATCTTCCCTGATCTGGCAAAGGAAATAGACTTCCAGAAAGTCAAGGAAGCTCAGAGAGTCCCAAAGAACTTGGACCCAAGAAAGCACACACCAAGGCACATCATAATTACATTACCCATGATTAAAGAGAAGGAGAGAATCTTAAAAGCAGGAAGAGAAAAGGAGACTGTTACCTACAAAGGAGTTCCCATAAGACTATTAGTTAATTTCTCACAAGAAACCTTACAGGTAAGAAGGGGCTAGAAAGAAGTATTCAAAGTCATGAAAGGCAAGGACCTACAGCAAGATTACTCTATCCAGCAAAGCTATCATTTAGAATGGAAGGGCTGAGAAAATGCTTCCCAGAGAAGGTCAAGTTAAAGGAGTTTATAATCACCAAGCCCTTATTATATGAAATGTTAAAGAGACTTATCTAGGAAAAAGAAGGTCAAAACTATGAACAGCAAAGTGACAACAAACTCACAGCTATCAACAACCGAACCTAAAAACAAAAACAAAAACAAAAATGAAGTAAACAAACAACTACAACAGGAACAAAATCACAGAAATGGAGATCACATGTAGGTTTATCAGTGGGGAGAGGAGAAGGGTGAAGAGGAGAAAAGGTACAGGGAATAAGAAACATAAATGATAGGTACAAAATAGACAAGGGGAGGTGAAGAATAGTATGGGAAATGGAGAAGACAAAGAACTTCTATATATGACCCATGGACATAAACAAAGTGGGGGAATATTGGTGGGAGGGGTGTACAGGGTGGAGGGGAATAAAAAGGAGAGAACAATGGGGCAACTGTAATAGCATAATCAATAAAATATAAAAAGAAAAAGAAAAAGGGACCCACCATGTGGAAAAAATATATTTGCCAATGATACCTCAGACAAGGGTTGGATCTCCAAAATATGTAAAGAACATAGGACTCCACGCCAGGAAGACAAACAATCCAATTAAAAAATGGGCAAAGGACCTAACAGACACTTCTCCAAGGAGGACATAGAGATGGCCCAGAGACACATAAAGAAATGTTCAACATCACTAACCATTATAGAAATAACAACTTAAAACCACAATGAGATATCACTTCACAGCAGTCACAATGGCCATCATAAACAAATCAACAGACAAGTGTTGGAGAGGTTGTGGAGAAAAGGGAACCTTAGTACACTGTTGGTGGGAATGCAGACTGGTGCAGCCACTGTGGAAAACAATATGGAATTTCCTCAAAAAATAGAAGTGGAATTGCTTTTTGTCCTGCCAGTTTCCCTGCTGGGATTATCCTTGAAGAATCCTGAAACACCAATTAAAAAAATCTATGCACCCTAATGTTCATAGCAGCACTATTTACAATAGCCAAGAGCTAGAAAGAGACTAAGTGCCCATCAGTAAATGAGTGGATCAAAAAACTATGGTACATTTACACAATGGAATACTATACAGCAGTAAAAAAGGAGTTCCTACTTTTCGTGACAGCATTGATGGAACTGGAGAACATTATGTTAAGTGAAATAAGCCAGGAAGTAAAAGCCAAATACCACATGATCTCACCTGTAAGTGGAACCTAATCAACAAAACGAACAAGAAAAATATAATCAGAGAATTGAAATAAAGAACAAACTGACAGTCACCACAGGGGTGTGGGAGGGGATAACAGGGGGGAAAGGGGAAAGGTCATTAGGAATATTTAAAAAATACACATGGACAAAGCCAAAGGGGGGTATGATCAAGGGTGGGAGGCAGGGATGACCAGGGTGGGAGGGAGTGGTGGAGGGAAAATGGAGACAACTGTACTTGAACAACAATAAAAAATGTGAAAAAATTAGAGAAAAAAAAAGCTTTGGAACATTTATATAATGGAATATTACACAGCAGGAAGAAAGAAGGAATTCCTTCCCTTTGCCACAGCATGGGTGGAACTAGAAAATATTGTGCTAAGTTAAATAAACCAGGAGGTGAAAGACAAATATCATATGGTCTTACCTGTAAGTGGAGCTTAATCAACAAAACAAACAAGGAAAATAGAACCATAAACATGGAAAGAGCAAACTGACAGTGACCAGAGGGGAGAGAAGAGAAAGATAATGGGGGAAGGAAGGGGTAGGGTCTAGTTGAGGAACATGTATGTAAAGGACCCATGGACAATGGCAATGCAGGTGGGAGGATTGAATTTGGGAGAGGTGGGGTGGGTAGGGCAGGGAAGAGCAATGGAAGAAAAATGGAGACAAGTATAACTGAACAACAATACATTTAAAAAATAAATATATATAAAGTAGATGATTCTCTTATTCTGTTAATTTTAGAAGAAAAAGTTTATTAACCAGTTATGACCAGGGAGCATAATAAATGTGTTTTAAGAATTATTTTGAAGCACAAGGAATGAAAAGACTGTAATTTTAAAACTTGACTTTTCAACCAAATGACACACTTTGTACATTGTGAATAATATGAAGGTCACTGATGGGGCTGTTGAAATCAATAATATGGAACCTGGGGACAAAATATCTATCGGGAAAATTTAAGATAAAACTTTCTTTTATTCAATGTGTCCTATTTAGTTCTAAAATAAATTGTGTTTGATTTCTTGGAGAAAGAATTCTTCACGTGCACTGCCTCACTGTGACAGCAACCTCAAAACCTTTATATCATACATTAGGCAGAGCTGGATGTGAAGCCCCGTTTCTGTTGCCAGAGCCCTTTGCCTGCATCGCTTGACTGTTTTTCTGTTTTCTGGCTGCATTTTCAGGCTGCCCTCTCTATAAAACGGGAAAGAGGCCAGTGTAAGCCAAAAGTCACGCCCTTATACTTCATAATCCTAAAAGAAGGAAGATAACCTCTTTTTATAGGAGTCACTTGTCAAAGGGCTATTGTTTTGCCTGAATCACCTGCCCTTGAATTAGATCAACCCCTGTGGAAAAAGGAATAGGGCCATGATCTTGGCCAGGCCTGAGTCTCATAATTCCTGTGAGAATAACATTGGGTAAGTGATGGGCCTCATCCCAAATGGAAAGGAGAATTTTGCACAAACTGAGAAAAATAGATGCTCACTTTGGAAAGCAAGAACAAAAAACCATGAAATGCTTGACATTTTCTCCAAATTTTACCCCCCTTCTAAAGATTATCTGTTTTTGTTTGGTCTCCAGAGCCCTCAACATATATGTTTTGGTGTTTTTACTCTTGCTTTTTTTTTTAAGCTAAGTCAGAGTTCATAGCTATTATTTTGGGGTAAATTTGGCTTATTAGAAGCTCACTCCTTCTTACTGGATGCTAATTGCAGAATTTTAAAATTTAGCACAGGGCAATCAATAACTTACACAATCTTTATGCCATACATGATTGGTTGATGTTGGATTTCTTACTAATCCCAGGAAGTGGGGCTGATCCAGATTTAAGATTATTTAGAAAAAAAATCTTATACCCAGCTATTTTACATGCATATATGTGAATTTGTTTATAATATGATATTGAAATAAAAGTTTTAACCAAAGTACTACAGATGCTTCTTATAAAACAAACTATACCAGACCAAAAGGATTCCAAAATAAGTGGCTGATAACTAATTTCATTACTCACAATCACCTTAAATAGTGAACCCTGGTACAAATCTTAGGGACAAGGTCTGTTCAGAAAGTGTCCAGCCATGTACTATGAAAAATAGAGATATTTATTGAAAAAGATACAAGAAACATTGCACATAAGACAATGATGTCTTAATCTCCTTCAAAATAAGCACCTTGGGACCTTACACAGTTCTCCCAATCATCATCAGCTGCCCATTATATTTTCCTGCATGTCATTGATGGTCTGAAATATCTTCCCTTTCAAAGGTGATTTTAGTTTTGGGAAAAGCAAGAAGTCATAGGATGCCAAGTATGGGCTGTAGGGGACTGAATCACCTGGGTGATTTGATGTTTTGTCAAAAAAACTCACCAACTGCATGAGACATGGTGCATGAGTGAGTTCATTGTCACAATGAAGGTGCCAATCACCAGTTGCCCATAGCTGCAGCCTCCTATCTCATCCTAATAGCTTCTGTGGAGGAATGTTTGAATTTAATGCAAAATTGCATGCAGATTTGTTGCTCTACTCTCTCAGTCATTTTGAATGTGACAACCACATAGTACATACTCACTCAATGGTGTCCACCACCTGCACTGACTAGTACAGTGAAGTTGTCATTGTTCACACATGCACATTCCAGTCCACTCTCCTTGGCTGTCAGTTTACATCAATGTCATGCAAACCATTCTCATTATATTAACGATGGTTAGACTTTTTTTCAAACAGACCTTGTATAAAAGGTTGAGAGAATGAAGATGAAAATAAGATTCCGTGATGAAATTTCTTTGGCAGAAACTAAAGCACTACCTGATTTACATGATTCCCACTAAGGGGGATACATGGTGAGGATTCTACTTCCTTCACTTTAAGGTAGGCAACAGGGGTTTTCACAGAAACCTCACTGCATATGAAGGAGACTGGAAAGGGTATTGAACTTTGTACAGATTTTTGGAGGACAAGCAGCATAATCAACAAACTGTTTTATTAGTGTGAAGAAGACAAGTTGCTGCTGATTCTCAGAAGCAACTTAATTCCCCTCTGTTGGCAGTTCAAAGAGGAGTGAGCATTTTATGGAAACAAGATGAATACTTTTCAGGGAGAGCTGGCATAGGGCTATTTTTTGGCCGTCTCAAGAACACTATGTAAAGAGGTGGTAGAACTCCAAAGAAAAGAGTGAATTTAGACCTCTACAAAGAAGAGACTGGGGGAAACTGGATAGTTGAAGGAGGGTGGGAAACTATATGTGAGATACCCTAGTAGGGAGGGAGTCTCTAGATTTTTGTAAAAGTATTCAAGAGAGTCATGGCCAACATTTGCCAGACCTGAGAGTCAAAGACATCTTGTGGAAGTTCCAGCTCTAGAAGGAACATTCCTTTCATGTTTTCTTCTTCTGTCTCCTTGGAATGATTGATGTGAAGAGACAGATTGTGACTTTTTCTACTGCCAAGTAGCCAGTGTTGTTTTTGGAGATTACTAGGTATTTTGTAACTTGGCATTCTAATTTTTTGAATTCAGGCTATGCTTGCAAAGCAAAGCAACAGAAGAAATTACTATTATCTAGTATTGAAGCAGTCAGTCATAGAGCCTAACAATACTGACATATGAGTCAAAAATTCTTTTTATTATACACTATAATTTTCTCTTGTGCAAAGTGCTGACATTAATACGTGGTCATAAAGAGAAGAGGTGAACAATCAATTTTGTTCAAGGATCCTGGAGAGCAGAAGAAAGAATATGGCATTCAAAAAGGGTCTTCATAAGATTGAATAATAAAACAATACGAGCGAAGTTGTGGGGTTTTGAAATTATATAGTACATTATAGGCAACAAGGAAAATTATGGTATATATAGACAGTAGGGGTTCAGAGGAGGAAAAGGTGCATTGTGAAAGTGGTCTGAAGTCTGTGTATTAAAAATACTGTGTGCCATGTGAATTTACAATAAAATAATGAGGTAGTAGTAAACTATCCAATTCCTAGTGTCAGGGAGTTTTATGAAACTATTTGTGTTTAAGAAAGGTAATCTCAGTATGTTGAAAGAAATGCAAGAGGGATGAAAATTAGAGAAAGAAGCATGCTTTCAAAGACTTGAAACAGCAGAGTTGCAAGGTATTTCTTACCTGGAATATGAAAGAGGCAGTGGAGGTAAATTTGCTAGCCTTGGTGATGAGCAGAAGATGAGGGTAATGGAGAAGGAGTGGCTGAGAACAACACTCATGTTGTCTTGTTTGAAGTCTGGAAAAACAAAACTAATTGAAGTAGGAAATTCAGGTTTGTGGGGATGAGAAATAAAGCTGACTTTGAAAATGTTATTGTCAAGTCACCTGTAAGATATCCAAACTCAAGATGCTTACTAGGTAATCAAAGATTTAATAGGTTCAGGAGCTAAGAGTTGGGAAAAGATTGTCATTTATCAGTTTAGTTCTAGGTGGGTAGAAACAGACATTGCAAGTCACTTTAGAAAAAGTGAAAGGAAAAACTTGATAAACAAGAAAAAGAGCTGGCAGAGGCATGAGAAGCAGAAGAGAAGGACATCATAAAAATCAAGGAAGGAACAAAACATTTCAAAAATGATGGGGTTTAATGTAATCAACAACATTTAAAGATAAACAAAATAGAAAAAGACATGAAAAGAGTTCACTGTATTTCATGATTAGTCAGTCACATTTGGGTGTTGCCTGAATTAACTTATTTTATGGAGTAGAGCTTCAGGAGTCAGGATGCCAGGGAGAGGCAACAAATTAAAAGCAGTGAGTCTGCCATAGCTACCTAAAACACAATTGTAGAAAGGAAGGAGAGAGATGGATACCTGGGTGGTCATAACTGTATCAATTTTAGAATGGAGGAACTGAAAGAATGTGAGATGCCAGAGATAATGTGAATATGAACTTCTAAGAAGATTCAGAGTATAAATTAGCTCAAGAGTGACTGCTGTGACTTCTGCCATTGAGAGAAGCACTGGTAGGTATCAGCATCTAATATATGAGTATTCTTACAAAATATGCTCCTCGTCTTTGTCCCCTTTAGTCAATTTTATTAATTTAGATATAGGGAAAATATTTGGCAATTATTTAAGAAAATTTGGATAGATAAAACAAAATGCAAATAGTCTATCTGTAGATAATCTGAAATGAAGTGGTAAGTGCTTTCTCTTAGACCTCTGTGCTATTGTATTTCTAAATTATTGCCTTATATTTGTTTTAAGTACCAAGGGGTTATTGGCTGACCAGTCACAGAACACTTATTGTATGGGTTTTTGTTTGTTTGTTTGTTTGTTTTGTCACTTGTGGTAATCCTATTTAGCACTTGGTTTTCTGTTAATTTATATAGTGGGTATAAAACCAAACAGATCTGAACTCAAATACTACTTTTACTGCTTCTTAGGTGTATAATCTTGACTAAGAATTAACCTCGCTGACACTCAGTTACCTTAGCTACAATGTGAACATAACACTACCTCCCTTTTAAGAGGATAGTAATGAGTCATATTAGACAATTTAAAAGTGATTTATATGCAGTAGATGCTTAGCAAATAGTAGATATTATTCCATGACCCAGATTTCCCGAAAGATGGTCTAAGGCATGCTTTTCTGAAGTCATTTCCTGGGGCAACAGTGTTTGCACCCTCTTTAAAAGTTACATGCTCATTAATATATTAAAGGTTTAGAGAAGTCAAATGTTGGAGGTGTCTGATTGAATATGTAATGAAGTTTTCAAAACTTACATGCTATGCTCAGGTGTGAAAAAGAGAGAAACTTTTTACATGGTTAATTTTATGTTTTGTTTCTTTTCTGATTTCTAAGATCCCTTTGTCCTCCTAGATAGTGTGTGTGTTGGGGGTGGGGTAGTCTAGTTTTGACAAATCTTGTCATTTAAATTCATTTCATTCTCCTCAGTTTTAAAAAGCACTTTCAAATCAACACAGTATTATTTGATAAATTAAAAATATTTTGTGAGATTCAAAGTTCAAACTCCTTACCAAGGTTGATTTAGGTCCTCAAGGAGGTTGGGAAGGGACTACTGCTTCACACAAGAGTTCTTATGTCATCCTCTGCATTTATGAGATCTCTGTGGTGAAGGCCCTTGCTTAGACACCTGGCATCTGGCTAGCATCAGCTGCTCAAATTCATGGCTGGTGAAATCCATGACCCATTTTTATATCACAGTTCCCTGGTAGCTCCATGGCTAACTTAGCCTCACTACAGCTCCTACTGGGCCTTCAAAATCCCAGTATTTAGGTCAGATCTTCTAACTACTAGCTGTACACTGACATGAAAACTCTTGTTCTTGCTCACATTGACTGCAGGAAAAGCCCCTAGATCTTAATTCTTCTACTTCTTTCCCCTGCATCCTGGAAGCCTATAGAATTTTGGATTTTTTCCATGCTGCACAAAAGCACACAGAGAGCAGGAGTGCTATGTTTTGTTCACTCTTTTCCTAAACGCACAACACAGCTGCCCCCATGCCATTTCCAGGGCTTGTGATGAATGGGTTCATTTCAAGAATTCCAAATGTAGATTCCTCTGTCTCTCTTTCATCCTCTTCTGGAGTTTCAGCAACCAAGATTCCCATGCCTGATCTCTAGACTTCTTTCTTTATCCTCCTCTCATTTTCATTTCCCACAACCAAAACTTCTATTCTCCATTCCTTTTGATAAGAAATGAGAGTATCTTCAGGACATATTTTCCTTCTGCCTTCTAGTGGGCTTCTATATTCTTGTAAGGCAACTATTTTTTTCTCTAAAATAATGCAAAACTGTTTTCAATGGATGAACATTCATTGTGGGACTGCGATTTCAGAAACAGGATGCTTTACGATCTTAATTTGAGGTTTACATTATGTTAGCCCAATTTTCCCCAAATCTATTTATTTACATACCACCCATGTTTATCAGCTTTTAAGCTTCTGGTTATTGTCTGTTAGCTCCAAACACATCTTTCTTTACTTAGCTTTGTAAAATTGAGGTGGGGCCTCTGCTGTTTTACTAATGCCCCCTCTAGGGTCACTACAGGAAGACACTAGGCTGAAGGTAAGAAAGGCAGACATACTCTTTCTTGTTTGTTTCCTTTTGTCTTCTGCTTCCCTTTCCTGTCTTACCCCACAATACTTCTTCACCATTGCAGGATCAGTTTTTTTCCCTGCAGCAGCGGGTAAAGCCAATTTCTCAGTTTTCCCAACACTTGCAGTGCCAATTTTATCACAATCACTGGTGCCTCTCAGAGACACCAGTACCAATGAGCCACCACCTCCTTAGAGGGTTGGGCCCAGGCTCCTGGATCCTCTCCTTTAAGCTCAGACACCAGCTCTGGTGATCTGACTTTTAGTCCTCAGTGCCCCTCCTCTGAAACTTTTAAGTTTGAAAATTTTCAATCTCTTACCTTTGCTCTCCAGCTCTAGGTTGGAAGTTGCCATCACACCTAGCTGACACCTTAATACCTGGTTGAAAATTCTGCATATTAAATATTCTCTCTTAAAATTATTAGTATAATTTCTATGATATAAACTCCTCTAAAACTAGTATTGTATGAAAGTCACAATGGAATGCATTCACCTAACCATTTGTTGGTAGGACTGGGATGGTGAGGGTGGTGATGGAATGGTGACTATGGTCACATATGTCTATGTGAACACACCTGTTGGTCATATGTGTATGGTCACCTGGCTCAGCAAGGTGATCTCATCCCCCTGGATAGAAAGCCACTGAGGGCTCAAATATAGAAAAAAGAAAATTCATGTTGAGACTAAAACAATTTAGTGAACTCCATTAGACTTTCTCCATACTCATAGGCATTAAACAATTAGAAATTTGAATGTGTCAGAAAGTGAGCTTTTAAAACAAAGAAGTGAAACTGTGGTGCCAACACGGCCAGATTAAGAAACATATTTTTAGTTTTGTTTGTGCTGTGAACACATGTTGTGTGTTGTGTGTGCTCTGCTTTTTGCATCCAGAATGCTGCATTGCGACTCAGTAAATGAAAGCCTTAAAAAGTATGTTTTATAATCCTGGCACTAAGCCAAACTCATATAATATGGTCCCTGTCCTCAAGAAGATCACAGTTTTAGAACTCAAAGTATGGTCCACAAACCAATATCATCAGCATCATCTGGAAGCTTATTAGAAACAGAGAATCTCATGATCCATCCCAGATCTGCTAATTTAGAATCTTCATTTTAAGTAGATTCCCTGGTGATTTTTGGGCACATTAACATTTGACAAACATAGTCATAGAGCAGTGACTTTCAACATTTTTCATCTCATGGCACATTTAATTACTAAAATTCTGTGATACATCAAAAATATATGTATTTTTGCCTATCTGCCACAAATATGTATAAGTTTGATTCATCTATACCAGATGGCTATTATTGTATTGACTGTTATCAATTTTTATTTGACAATCTAAGGAAAAAGAACTCAATGGCCCTAAGTAGTCAGGTATTACGTATTTTAAAAAATTCTTGTGGCACACTGATTAAAAATATGGGATTGTGCAAGGATGAAACAAGTTCTACTTTAAGCAAAAATTGTATGTCTATCCTGCATTTCCAATCTCTATCTGCCTCTTATTTCTTCCTTTCTGTATCCCCTCAGAAATAACTCTCACTATGCAACATTGCTAAAAGATAAAAAGGTGGGGGATGGGACATCTTGGGAATTATAGTTTTCCCAGGTTACATATATTAGACTAGGTGGGGGCAGCAAGAACTGTAAGAGAAGCACAAAAATAATGATCTTAGTAACAAAATTAGCTTAAAGAGAAAAAAAGAGGATTAAAGATCAGCACATATTCTCCATGGCCTATATTTTCATTCTCTATTGGGAGAATTATGATACAATTGTATGTCAAGGTAATAGAGCTGCCTGCTAATAGAACATCGATCACAGGATGGGCACACTGTGTCCAGTAGTAACCCAAAAGGAATGTTTTATTAGTCCCCAAATGGATATTTAGCCATCTACCACTGTTCAATTACCTGATACATTAGTGAAGCTATAGTTGTCATAGAAGGTGGCTCCCATTCACAGTCTAAAAATATATTCACAAAAAAATTTGAGGATGGAGATTTGATCATATATAGTAAATAGGTTAAAGCTCTGGCTTCTGTTTTTGAGTAGAATAGGGAGAGAGGGGTTTTTACAAACTTTGAACTCTTATGCGTGTAAAAGGCTGGAGGCCTGGGCTGACTTCTAACTTGTGACTGCCTCCAGACCTGAAAGGATCATGTGGGGACTAGCAACAAGTTATACACAGAATGGATCCCTGTAATCTTCCTTTGAAAACCTTCTGAGGCAATAAACTACAAATTAAGAGCTGAGAGAATTTGTGCTCTGTCCAACATTTCACTTACCTGTGACATGCAATATTGTGGCCTATAAGAAAATTCTGAAGCATAACAGATGTGGAAGACTCAAGGGAAAAGCATATCTTTGACAGTTGCTTTGAAAATAGATAAATTTTTTTAATCTGATTCATGTTTTCAGTAAGATAAAGAAGAACCATGAAACAAGAAAATGACATAAGGAAAGAACAGGTGAGATAAAAAGGCAGAATTCTGAGATAAAATGGCATATGCTAGAAATTTTAAAGTCTGCCAAAGAAAAGCTACATCTAGCTTAACCTCAGCATTAGGGTAAAAAAAAAAAGAATAAAATTGATAGTGCAGAAAATTGTGTTAGTGTTGAAGGAAATGTTTGAGAAGTTATTCCAGAAGTCAGAGGAAAGAGCCAAGGATGATAGTGAGGAAACAGAGATTTATAGTGTTGGCTGGTAGGGAAAGACAAAAGATAGAGAAATATTAAGAGAGAGAGGGAATAGATGGAAAAGGCAAACAATGGGAAACCACAAATAAATTATAGGCATTCTATAGAAGATATTCGTCCTCTATAAAATGAGCCTGAGAGGCTGTAGAAAAGGGTTATAATAGAATTTTGAGCTGAAAAAAAAAATGATGGTCTAAAAGAAGCATCATAAATCAATAGGGACAAAGATGATTATTTAAATCTTAGTGTTTGGATAATTTGGTATAAATTATCCTTAAGACACAATGCTGAAAATGAATTTTATTGATTTAAATACAGGACACAGCAAAAGTAAGTTTATAGTTGTATGTGAAAAAGTTCATTATTGTATTATTATTAACTAAGTATTGTATTATTTTACATAAATACAATTGAAAACCTACTTTTGCCTAACCCTGTAAAAACACAAAACAATTCATTAAAATAGTAAATAATTATTAATTTATGCATCGACAAGAGTTTTCTAATCTTGGATGCAATGAAAATATTATCAATAAAAAGTAGACAGAAGTGGCTAAATTAAAATTAATGAGTAAAGATATTTCATGCAAATGGAAAGGGAAAAAAAAAGCTGGGGATGAAATATGTCTATCTGACAAAATAGACTTTAAAACCAAGCCTATAGAGACAAAGAAGGTCACTACATAATGATAAAGGGAAAAGTCCAACAAAACAAGTCTGAATAAATTAAAGAACACTTAAGTCATATCAAGCATTCTCTCTGACCACAATGACATGAAACTATAAATTAATTACAAAAATAAAACTGAAAAATACACAAAGACACAGAAGCAATAATATATTAAATAGCATGTTATTAAATAACAAATGGGTTGGTGAGATCAAGGAAGAAATCAAAACATACCTTGAAACAAGTGAAAATGGCAGCACAAAAAACAACCCAAAATACATGGGACACTTGGAAAGCAATCTTAAGAGGGGAATTCATAGTATCATAGGCCTACTTCAAGAAACAAGGAAAAGCTCAAATAAACAATCTAACTTCACACTTAAAAGAACTTGAAAAAAAAACAACAACTGACAAAGCCCAGTGAGTAAAAGAAGGACATAATAAAGATCAGAGCAGAAATAAATAAAATAAAGTCTAAAAATTTTACAGAAGATCAATAAATTCAACAGTTGGTTCTTTGAAAAGATAACAAGACTGAAAAACTTTAAACCAGATTCATCAACAGAAAAAGAGAAAGGACCCAAATAAATAAAATCAGAAATGAAAGAGGAGAAATGACAACTGAGCCAAAGAAATACAAAGGATTATAAGAAGTTATGAATAACTCTATGCCAATAAACTGAACAACCTGGATGAAATGGATAAATTCCTAGAAATGTACAATATTCAAAAATTAAATCAGGCTAAATCAAAGAATCTGAATAGACAGATTGCACCTAGTGAAATTGAAACAGTAATGAAAAAACTCTCCGAAAACAAAAATTCTGGACTGGATATCTTCACAGATTAATTTTACCAAACATTTCCTTCTCAAACTATTTCAAAATAATTCAAGAGGAGGAAAGACTTCCAACCTCATTTTACAAGGCCAGAGGCTGGCAATATTCTAATTCCAAAATCAGACAAAGACACTACAAAAAAAGGAAAAGAACATTAAAGACCAATATCCCTAATATATACTAAAATCCTCAACAAAATGTTAGCACACTGAATATAGCAATACATCAAAAAGATCATAAATCATGATCAAGTGGAATTTATTCTGGGAATGCAAGGTTGGTACAACATTCACAAATCAATAAATGTGATACATCACATAAACAAAATAAAAACTACATGATCATATCAAAGATGCAGAAAAAGCATATGATAAAATCCAGCACACATTTATGATTTAAAAACTCTCAGCAAAATTGGAATAGAGGGAGCATACCTAAAAATAATAAAGGCCATATATGACAAACCCATTGTCAGTATCAGACTTAACAATCAAAATTACGTGTTTCTCTTAAGACTGGGAACTAGATAGGGATGTCTGCTTTCACCTCTCTTATTCAGCATAGTAGTGAAAGTCCTAGCTATAACCATGGCTAGAGGAAGAAGTAAAAGGCAGCCAAACTGGAAATAAAGAAGACTGTCTTTATTTGCAGATGACATGATACTGTCCATAGAGAATCCTAAAGATTCCACCAAGAAACTACTAGAACTGATAAATGAATTCAGCATTGTAGCAGGATACAAAATTAATATTGAGAAATCAGTTTCATTTTTTTGTCAATAACAAACTAACAGAAAAGGGAATTAAGAAAATCATTACATTTATCTTTACTTCAAAAAAAATACCTCTGAATAAATCTAACCAAGGATGTAAAAGACCTGTACTCAGAAAATTATAAGACACTGAGATAGAAAATGAAGAACATACAAATAAGTGGAAGCACATACTTTGTTCATAGATAGGAAGAATTAACATTAAAATGTCCATATTATCCAAATCAAGCTACAGATTCAAGGCAAATCCTATCAAGATACCAAAGATGTATTTCACAGAACCAGAACAAATATTTCAAAAACTGTATATGCAGGGGAGAAAGATGGTGGCATGGTAGGAGGGAGCGGATTTCCCTTTCACCTATGCATGGGAGAGAAACTGGCCGATCTGCTGATGAACAGAGCAAGGGACCAGCGATATCACAACATTTATGAAAATAGGACATCAAAAATGGTAGCACACATTGAAAAACCAGATGGTGAGGAGACTGCTTCAGGATAAGAAGGCCTCAGGGATCAGTGTGGGGAGCAGGGAGGTTGCAGGCCCCAGGCCAGGTACTCCATGGCCTACCTCAGGGAACTTGGGAGAGAGCTGGGTTAACTGCTCCCTCCCTGGTCAAACAAGGATTGAGCAGTACCAGGGTAGGACTTGTTGCTTGAAGGCAAAGAGAGGGAAGCAAAGACTGAGAGATAATCACACAGGGGCTGTGAGCACCCATGCATAGCCCTGGGAAAAGTGTGCGCCCCAGCCTATGTGACCAAGGGTGGCCTGGCTGTGCACCCGCGCCCCCAACCCAGAGAGAATGTGGTTTTATGGAAGACCCAGACCCCACGGCACTGAACATGGAAAAGGCACGTGCACTCACAGGATCCTGGAGCCAACAGCGGTGAGCATGCTTGGGAGTACTCAGACCCATACCCTGGGCCCTATGGAGAGGCACCGGATCTGCTCTGGGGAGAGCATGGGGCTAGCTCTCCAGACAGTACTCGAGAGACTGATTGAATTCTGATTCTGAAGGGTGAAAACCATTCCAAATGCCCCTCAGCCTGCTGAAGCCAGCAAGACCAGAAAAACTGGTTTGGCCAGTTTTTTTTGTTGTGTTTTGTTTTGTTTTGTTTATTGTTGTTTGTTTGATTTTACCTTTTTTAGATAACTATTTATTTTTTAATCCTTATTATTTTTATATCTCTCACTTCCTTATGTTTCTCTTCCTTTCATCCTAGTGTTATTCTTTCCTTTCCAAATTAATCTCTCCTTCAATCCATCTTCTGCTTTATTTTCCTTTTTTTTTGAACTTGCAAGTTACTGCAAATTTATATTATCTTTTCTCATTATTCTTACATTTTTTATTTTAATAGCATTTTTGTATTACTCTTCTTTCTTCATAGTCTTCTTTGCTTGGTTGGTTATACTGTATCATTTGATAGGTTTGCCCTGTTATCTTATTCATAGTGTATTGCTAATTTACTGCCCTTCACTTGTGTTCCATTAGTACCCTATACAAGGTTCTATACTCCCTATGCTTGTTATTTAGATCCGATAGATTCTGCCATATGACTGTTGTTCTAATATTACTGTAAATAAGACCTATTCCATATAATTGTAAATAAATAAAACACAACACCCCTCCCAGATCTTAGCCCACTTTGAGGTTTCCCAAACCGTATTATTCTAGTGGTTAACTCTATTCTCACACACACTACTCCTATTTACTATTCTTTACTCCCACCCTACCTCACAATCTGACCTCCCACAGCCTCAATGCTTTCTAGATCCAACTCACAATCCTTTTCTCCCCAATAAGGTTCATATCTTCTTTCCATCCTTTCTAAAATATGGCTAGTGGGATGGAAGATCACGGTTAACACTATGAGTAGCCAAAGGATCTCCTATCTCTTTCCTACTGGCTGCTACTCTAAATATCATAAAATACTCTCTTGCTGTAATAAGCCATTTTGCCTTACTCCTCCAACTGATGAAAAAAAAGAGTAGGGGGAAGCTATGGACACCAGGATACCTGAAGGAGACTGCACGACTGAATCTCACAGGTATTCTACAATAGAAGATCACACCACAAATGCAGGGAGCCAGAACAGATCAATTTAAGAAACACAGGCTAACAAGAGGAGTCTCATGAACAATGAGAAGACAAAGAAACAATCCACAAATGAAGGGAAAGGAGGAAGCCTCAGAAGGAATGCTAAATGAAATAGGGGCAACTCAACTATCAGATATGGAGTTCAAAGAAATGATTATGAGGAAGCTCAATGAGCTCAAAATGAGCTTCCAGAAACTACAGGGAAACTACAACAATCTCACTGCAAACTATATCAGTATGAAAAAGGAAATAGAAACTATCAACAAAGGCCAAGAGGAAATGAAGAATACAATTTCTGAACTGAAGAACACAGTAGAAGGAATGAAAAGCAGGATCAATGAAGCAGAAGATCGGATCAGTGAATTGGAGGACAAAGTAGAAAAAAACACCCAGAAAGAGCAAGAAAAGGAAAAGAGGCTCAGAAAAAATGAAGAGGGAATAAGAGAAATGCAATACAATATGAAACATAATAATATCTGTACAATAGGGATACTAGAAGGAGAAAAAGATGATCAAGGGATAGAAAACCTATTTCAAAAAGTAATGATTGAAAACTTTCCTAACTTCATGAGAGAAAAAGTCACACAAATCCAGGAAACACAGAGAGTCCCAATCAAGAGAAACCCAAAGAGGCCCACCTCAAGATACATCCTAATTAAAATGGCAAAATTTCAAGACAAAGAGAAAATCTTAATGGCAGCAAGGGAAAAACAGGAAGTAACATACAAGGGAGCCTCAATAAGGCTAACAGCTGATTTCTCAATGGAAACACTTCAAACCAGAAGAGAATGGCAAGAAATATTCCAAGTAATGAGAACCAGAGCACTGCAAACAAGGCTACTTTACCCAGCAAGGCACTCAACTAAGATAGAAGTCCAAATAAGAAGCTTCCCAGACAAAAGAAGTCTAAAAGAATACACCTCCACCAAACCAGCTTTGCAAGAGATGCTAAAGGGACTGTTTTAAGGAAAGGAAGAGAGACGGAGAGGGAGAAGGAGAGGGAGAGGGAGAGGGAGAGGGAGAGAGAGAGGGAGAGAGAAAGAGAGAGAGAGAGAGGAGTACAGATACAAAAATGGCAATGAATAAGTACCTATAAATAATAACCTTAAATGTAAATGGATTAAATGCTCCAATCAAAAGACATAGATGAGCTGAATGGATAAGAACACATGACCCACATGTATGCTGCCTACAAGAGACCCACCTCGGGATAAAACACCTGCACAGGCTGAAAGTGAAGGGCTGGAAACAGATTTTCCAAGCAAATGGACAGGAAAAAAAAAAGCTGTGGTAGCAATACTCATATCAGACAAAATATACTTCCAAAAAAGGGCTATAAAGAGAGACCCAGAAGGTCACTTCATAATACTGAAGGGAAGAATCCACCAAGAAGACATAAACATTGTAAACATATGTGCACCCACACAGGAGCACCCAAATACATAAAGAAAATCTTAGAGGACTTCAAGAAAGATATCGACAGCAATGCAATTATAGTGGGGGATTTTAACACCCCACTCTCAAAAATAGACAGATCTTCCAAACGAAGTATCAACAAAGATATTGTGGCATTGAACAATGTCCCAGATGAAATGGACTTAACTGATATATATAGAGAGACCTCAATCCCAAAGAAGTTAAATACACATTCTTTTCAAATGCACATGGAAATTTTTCAAAGATAGACCACATGATAGGATACAAAGCAAGCCTCAAAAATTTCAAGAAATTTGAAATTTTACCAAGCATTTTTGTCGATTACAAGAAACTGAAACTAGAAACCAACCCCAAGGAGAAAAACCCAAAACACTCAAAATCATGGAGCTTAAATAGCATGCTATTAAACAATGAATGGGTCAAGAATGGAATTAGGGAAGAAATCAAAACGTTTCTGGAAACAAACAAAAATGAACTCACAACACCCCAATACCTATAGGACACAGTGAAAGCAATCCTAAGAAGGAAGTTCATAGTGATACAGGCATACCTAAAAAAGATAGAAACATTTCAAACAAACAACCTAACCCTACCTCAAGAACTTGAGGAACAACAACAAAGGCAGCCCAGAGAAAGTAGAAGGAAGGAAATAACCAAGATCAGAGCAGAATTAAATGGCATAGAGACTAAAAGCACAATTCTAAGGATAAATGAATCCAGGAGTTGGTTCTTTGAAAATATAAACAAAATTGACAATGCTTTAAGCACATTCATCAAGAAAAAGAAAAACAGAGAAAACCCAAATAAACACAATCAGAAACGAAAGAGGAAAGATTACAACTGACACCACAGAAATACAAAGAATTGTAAGAAATTACTAAAAAGAACTGTATGCCAAGAAATTTGAAAACCTAGATGAAATGGACAAATTTCTAGGAAAATATGGGCTTCCAAACTGAATGAAGAAGAAGCAGAAAGCCTGAACAGACCAATAACAGCAAAGGAAATTGAAGCAGTAATTACAAAACTCCCAACACACAAAAGCCCTGGACCAGATGGTTTCACAGGAGAATTCTACAAAGCATTTAAGGAAGAGCTAACCCCTATCCTGCACAGACTATTCCAAAAAACCCCAAAACATGGAAGACTCCCAAACTCTTTATATTAGGCCAGCATCATCTTAAACACAAAACCAGATAAAGACACAGCAAAGAAAGAAAATTTCAGGCCAATATCGCTAATGAACTTAGATGCTAAAATCCTCAACAAAATATTGGAAAACCACATACAACAATACATTAAAAAGATCATCCACCATGACCAAGTGAGTTTTATCCCGGGAATGCAAGGATGGTTCAATATTCACATATCAGTAAATGTAATACTTTATATAAACAAAAGCAAAGACAAAAATCACATGGTCATAGCAATAGATGCAAAAAAAAAAAAAGCATTTGATAGGGTACGGCACCCATTTATGATAAAAACACTCAGCAAAGTGGGAATAGAGGGAGCATTCCTCAACATAATAAAGACCATATATGAGAGACCTACAGCCAACATCATACTCAATAAGCAAAAACTAAAATCTTTTCCACTAAGATCAGGAACAAGACAAGGCTGACCATTTTCACCACTTCTATTCAACATAGTACTGGAAGTTCTAGCCACAGAGATCAGACAAGAAAAAGAAATAACAGGCATCCAAATTGGAAAGGAGGAAACAAAACTGTCATTATTTGCTGATGACATGATAGTGTACATAGAAAATCCTATAGACTCTACCAAAAAACTGCTTGACCTTATAAATGAATTTGGCAAAACAGTGGGATACAGTCAATATCGAGAAATCACAGATATTTCTGTACACCATCAATAAAACAGCAGAAGAAGAAATCAAGAAAAATATCCCATTTGAAATAGCAAAAATAAAAATAAAATACCTAGAAATAAACATCACCAAAGAAGTAAAAGAGCTGTGTTCAGAAAACTACATAAAACTGAAGAAAGAAATTATGAAAGACATGAACATATGGAAACATATACCATGTTCATGGATCAGAAGAATTAACGTCATCAAAATGTCCAAATTACCCAAAGCAATTTACACATTCAATGCAATACCCATTAAAGTACCAGTGGCATATTTCACAGACATAGAACAAACATTTCAAAAATTTATATGAAACCATAAATGATCCCAAATAGCTGCTGCAATTTTGAGAAAGAAGAGTAAAGTAGGAGGGATCACAATGCCTGACACTAAATTATATTACAAGACCACTGTAATCAAAATAGCCTGGTACTGGCATAAAAACAGGCACATGGAGCAATGAAACAGAACAGAGAGCCCAGAAATCAACCAAAGTCTCTACAATCAGTTGATATTTAACAAAGGGGACAGCAACATACAATGGAGCAAAAAATAGCCTCTTCAACAAATGGTGTTGGTAGAACTGGACAGCTACATGCAAAAAAATAAAACTCAAGCACCAACTTACACCTTACACAAAAATAAATTCAAGGTGGATAAAAGGCTTAAATATAAATCATGACACCATTAAAATCCTAGAGGAGAACATAGGCAGGAAAATCTCGGATATTTTATGCAGAAACATTTTTACTGACATGCCCCCTAGAGCAAGGGACAAAAAGGAAAGAACAAACAAGTGGGATTTGATCAAAATAAAAAGCTTCTGCACTGCTAAAGAAAACAGTATTAACAGAAAAAAAGAACCAACTTTATAGGGAAACATATTTGCCAATTGTACCTCAGACAAGGGTTTAATCTCCAAAATATATAAAGAACTTACACGACTCTTCTCTAAGAAGAAAAGCAACCCAATTAAAAAATGGGCAAGGGACTTGAACAGACTCTTCTCCAAGGAGGACATACTGAGGATCCAGAGACGTATGAAAAGATGCTCAATATCGCTAGCAATCAGAGAGATGCAAATTGAAACCACAATGAGGTACCACTCCATACCAGTCAGAACGGCCATCATAAACAAAGCAACAAACAACAAGTGTTGGAGAGGTTGTGGAGAAAAGGGGACCCTAGTGCACTGTTGGTGGAATTGCAGACTGGTACAACCACCATGGAAAACAGTATAGAACTTCCTCAGAAAACTAAAAATGGATCTGCCTTTCGACCCAGCAATTCCATTGCTGGGACTATATCCTAAGAATCCTAAAACACCAATCCAAAAGAACCTTTGCACCCCCATGTTCATAGCAGCACAATTTACAATAGCCAAGTGCTGGAAGCAACCTAGATGCCCGTCAGTAAATGAATGGATCAGAAAACTATGGTACATTTACACAATGGAATTCTATGCAGCAGAAAGAAAGAAGGAGCTCCTATCCTTTGCAACATCATGGATGCAACTGGAAAGCATTATGTTAAGTGAAATAAGCCAGGCAGTGAAAGACAAATACCACATGATCTCACCTATAAGTGGAACCTAATCAACAAAACAAAGACACAAGCAAAATAAACTCAAAGACACTGAAATAGAGGACAGGCTGACAGTGACCAGAGGGGAGAGAAGAGGGAATTTCAGGGGAAAATGGGAATGGTTTACAGGAACAAGTATAAAGGATACATGGACAAAAACTAGGGGAGGGGGTATGAAAGTGGGACGCAGGTGGGGAGGGATTGGTGAGTGGGCTTCGATGGGAATAAAGGATAGAAAATTGTACTTGAACAATGACTAAAATAAAATTTAAAAGTGTATATGGAACCACAAGAAGCCCTACATAACAACAGTGGTCCTGAGAAAGAACAAAGTTGGAGGAATCATGCTATCTAATATCAAACTAGACTATAAGGCCACAGTATTCAAAACAGCATGGTAATGGCATAAAAGCAGACACATAGATCAATGGAACAGAATAGAGAACACAGAAATAAACCCACACCTCTATAGTCAATTAATATAAATGAGGAAGCAAGTTCATGCAATAAATGGTGTTGGGAAAATTAGATGAATAGAAGCAAAAAAGAAAAAATGAAACTAGACCACCTTCTTACACCACCCATAAGAATAAATGCAAAATAGATTAAAGACTTAAATGTTAGGCCTGAAACCATAAAAATCCTAGAAGAAAATGTAGGCAGTAAAATCTTGGGCAGTGTTTGTAGTAATAATTTATGTGGTATATCTCCTCAGACAAGGGAAACAAAAGACAAAATAAACAAATGGGGCTACATCAAAGTAAAAATTTTTACACAGCAAAGAAATCATTAACAAATTTTTTTTAAAAAACATGGAATGGGAGAACATATTCACCATGCACCTTATAAAGAATTAATATCTAAAATTTATAAATAACTTGTAAAACTCCATACCAAAAAACAATCCAATTAAAAAATGGCAAAGGACCTGAATAGACACTTCTCCAAAGAGAACATAGAGGTGGCCAATAGATATATGAAAACATGCTCAACATCACTAATCATCAGAGAAATGCAAATTAAAACTACAATAAGATATCATCTCACACTGGTCGGAATGACTATCATCAATAAATCAACAAATAACAAGTGGCAGTGAAGATGTGGAAAGAGGGGAACACTTTTGTACTATTGGTGGGATTACAGATTGATGCAGGCACTGTGGAAAATAGTATGGAGATACCTCAAAAAATTAAAAATGGATCTGCCTTTTGACCCAATGTTCCCACTTCTGAAAATTTAGTTGAAGTAACCCAAAACACTAATTCAAAAGAACATAAGCACCCCATGTTCATTTCAGCATTGTTAATAATTGCCAAGATATGGAAGAATCCCAAGTGTCCATCAGTAGATGCATGGATAAAACAACTATGGGACATTTACACAATGGAATACTATTTGACTTAAAAAAGAAAACTTTACACTTTGCAAAAGCATGGATGAATATGGAGAACATTATCCTAAGTGAAATAAGCCAGTCAGAGAAAGACAAGCACCATATGACTTCACTCATATATAGAATCTAATGAACAAACTAAACTAACAAACAAAATAGAGAGACCCATAGATATCAGGCTGACAACTATGGTGGGGGAGGGGAGAAGGGGTTTAGGGAGGAAGTATCAACCAAATAGGAAGAGGACTCAACAGTGTCCTGATTGCAAGGGGGAGGGAGGTATAATGGGGATAAATGGTAATGGAAAAAACACAATACAAAATAATAAACCAAAATTAAAGAATAATACAATCAGTATGTGTCCAAGCTTAAAAAGACAAAACCAATCTAGAAATGATTTTTCAGTAAATATGACAAACAATTTCTCAGTGTCTTGTCCAAGCAAATTTATTCAACTAGTGATGGATATGAGAACCAGGACTTTCATATCTGGTCGGGTAGAATAAATAGTGCATATTGATTGTGAAAGGACCTGCACTACTGAAGATCACCCTACGTTATGCCCCTTGACTCAAGATAAAATGGTGTTATGATTGATCCCCTCAGAGATCAATCTTTTCCTATAAAGAATTGACTTATATAGCTACTAATGTATTTATTATAATGACCCCAAAATTAATGTGATATTTGAACTCTCATTATACCTACTTCATTAACCATATTGATACAGAAATTCACCAAACCTCACTTTTCCTTAAGCTTACCCACTTAAGGAAATGAAGAAGCAAATATAGATGAGAACTAGCTTGAGGTAAGGTGGGAAGATGCAGAAGGGCAGTAGTTCTGCTCATTGTCATTTATTCTGTGACCTCCTTTCAATATAGAATAAGGGTAAGAGGCTCATGTGTCCAGACACCTCTTCTTTTTCTCTCATAGTATATGCAGCTGTTAATTTTCTCTCTTTTGTTGTTCTTCTTTGTCCCTTGCCTTTCTTCATTTTCCTTTTTTCTCTTTTCCTAGTACAATGAATGAACCATTGGTTTTGAAATGAGACAGTGCAGTCAGTTCAGCAACATAGTGACTTTTAATATTTTAATAAATTGTTCATGAACTATAGTTTCTCTCTTCTGTAAAATGGAGAGAATAATATGTAGTCTCCAGGATTTTGTGGGTATTAAATGAAATTATGCATGTAAAATGCTTGGCAATAGTAGGAGCTCAGAAAATATTGGATTCCTTTTCCTTGATAGCTCACCTCCCTCCCAAGTTCTCTAATTAGCTGAGCTTTTCTAGAAGTATCAGATTAGACAATCCATAAAGCCCTACCTATTTGAAGCCAACCTGTGAAATGTCCAGTTGCTTAGCAGCAACAGGAAATGGGAGATAAGGTCAGACACCCATGTCTCTTGTTTCCTCACCTAATTCCCAACCTCCTACCTACCCCAACCTGGTTTACTCTGGTCTTATCAGTTTAAACTCTTTATACCAGAGGTGGTCAGTGTTTGAGGTTCTCCATATTCAAGTGGTTTCTAGGACATAGACTCTATATGAGTAGAGGTTTACTCAACAACATTTGCAAAGATTCAAGGGTTCCTCTCCTGGACTTTTGTACATGGATGTTGCCTGGGGGTTGGTTAGAAATAATCATTATTTCTCCCTCCAAAGCTCTTCAGACTTGTGGTTCTTCCATTTATTCTGAGGCTGGCAAGGATTATCTAACCTCCTTCCACACAACCCTGGAAATAAGAAACTTGCTGATTCTAAATGGGATGTCCCAGCTTATTTGCTACAGCGGGCACTGTATCATCCTAATCAGTTCAAAGCATGAGTCTATGGTGGTGTTTATTGGTGCAAATGAAGTGGGGGTGACATGGGGAGGTAAACTTAAGTACAGAACAAAACAAGAACTCATTTCCATAAGTCACAGAAAATATAGACAGCCTTTTATTATTCATCTCAAGTATTGATTGAGTACCTACTAAGTACTAAGATCTGGAAAGACTGTAAACAAAGGAGACACAATTATGGTATTGAAGTGCTCTCACTTAGTGGAATCTCTTTAGCATCCAAAGCTGTTATGATAGAAATATGAGGAGCCCATTGGAAGCATGTGAAGGGTGAGGGTACCGGTTGGGGATAGTGGTGATCAGAAATGCTTCCTGGTGAAGGTGACTCCTGAGGTTATCCTGAGGGGCTTTTCTTCCCTTACTTGCCTGTTTTTAGAAATGTCTACAAGACCCCATGTTAAACATCAGGGCTTTCTCAACACTGCTGAAACACCCACTCAGACATCATGCGGCCTCTTAGTATCTTGATAAGTTTCTCAGATAATGTCTTATTTAACCAGAGATACAGATTGTAATTTCAATTACATTTTCTGAGAAAGACTTATACAAGTTAGGAGAAATGCTGAAAGTGGTTTCATAGAATCCCAAATATGTCATCTTTCCTCTAATTCCCACGCTAAGGTTCATAGCAGAATCCCCACTGTAGGGAGAATCTATAAATCTTTCAGGGAAAAGCAGCATCAAGGTGATTCGGAGACATTAGCTAAGTCCATCTTACTATATGGACATAAAAATATATGAAAGAAAACAAAGAGGCTTCAGAATGGGCTAATGTGGTTTACTTGCTCTCACATGCCACTAGCCTCTAAATTCTATTTTTATTGTTTTCCAGGAAATTTTCCTATTTACAAATTTTCAATAGAGTGTTTGCATAGACGTTTCCTGTGTAGCACGTTTCGCCAGTGGGTGGAATGTTTTATAGTTAAATCCAGTAAAGAAAGAGTTTTAGCTCCATCATCATTATTGTGGTCAATTACATTCACATTAAAACTGTAAAGTAAATCTGCAAGGGAACAGACTTCAGTTAATGCAACCAGTTTTTAGTGTGTGTGTGCTCATAACACTTGCACACAAACACACTACAGAGGGCAAAATGGTGACCTCAGTAACTATTTGAAGAATTCAGAGCCACATTTGGATAGAGAGGAGTCACTTGATCTCCAATATTGAATATTAGACAGCCAATTTCCATACTGTCATGTGAAATAACTCAGGCAGGAAAAAGTCCTCCCTTGTGTCAAGGAATGCAGGTAGTCCATTCTTGCTCCTAATTTCTGGAAGCTAAATTATGAATGTGGCTTCTTGAATTTTGGAATAGGAGTACCTCCAATTCTGAGCTAAAAAGGACTAATGAATATGATTTCTTCTCAGTGAGATGGTAATGTATCAAAACTGAAATTCAAAGAGGAAGGATAGAATTACTACCATACATATATACATGTACTACCATACATATATACACCTACATGTGTTAAATGTGCTTAGATGCACAAAAGGTAATTAGCATGCAAATTGAATTCAAAAGAGAAGAACGCAAATAATCATGTCATTAAGGACCTATCTACAGTGGATTTTTGGTGCCAGAATTTGACCTGCAATCCTCTCTAACAAGGTGATAATGAGCTGTGAAAGCCCAAGGGAGCAGTTGGGTAGCAATCCTTATAAGGTAAGTAAGTGTATTTCCACCTGAATGATCAGTCCTAGAATGTATCAAATAAAATCTCTATCAGCTGCTATTACATCCCTGAGAATGCACATGTTGTTTTGGAAATGATGCTGGTTTTCCCATCACTTTGGCCAGCATTTCTGAATTGAAATTTAGAAAGTATATTTGACAGTTTTAACATTTTACAACATTCTATGGCCTCCAGTCACAGCTGTTGTTACTCCTTATAATCTTTTAAAGTTGTCAGATATTCCCTAGGGGTGACTTGGACATCAAGAAATAAGAGCAGAACTGGCAAAATAGAAAGAAGGCAGCATCAAAAGATCATACAACCTACATTTATCTACTTGTGAAGACACTGGACTATAAACATCAGACACGACCTACACTTCATCCCCAGGATTAATTCTAAACTCAGGCAAAAGGGAATCAAGGTGTCCTTACCTACTCTCTGAACTCATCACAGACACTCTTGCTCCAGGTGTCTGCCTCCCAGCAGAGAAATAAAACCATTCTGAAGTTTAAACCTCTCAAAGATTAAGATCCTGTCTTGCTTTTCTTGAGTCATTTTAATTCTCCCCCTAAAACCTAGCACAAACTAAAGCCTGGCTTCTTCTTCTTCTTCTTCTTCTTTTTTTTTTTAAGTTCTAGCTGAGAATGGCTGTTAGCAGGCCAGGCCCCAGCTAGAGATAAGACAGATGTACTCAGAACTGCTGAGGAAGGAGGCCAGGAAGAAAGCTGGTAAGAAGACATAGGTTATTACAAAAGAAGTAAAGAGGAAGAGTCAGGAATCTACAATATGTCCATGCTGGAAAATTATCTTAAAGGAAGCAGAATATATGTTTTCTAATCCAGCATAGTTTGGTTGAAAACAATATAGTATAAACATGGATCTGAGGCAGTGATAGAATGCTTGGAGTATGAGAATATATATCCACAGAACAAGAAGACGGAAAAAAGTTTGCCCAAAGGCTGATCCCAGCATCTTTAATTGGAAGTTGCCCCCTACATGGTTTGCTTTCATCCTCTAGAGGAGGCTGAAACATTGTATATCAGGTCTGTCCAGAAAAGTCCAGTCATTTTTTTACATAAGGAGAAAGATTTATGTGATATCAACATAACCTGGAAGCCAAGGAGAGTGGACTGAAATGTTCATGCATGAACAATGAAAACTTAATTGATACCATTGAAATAGATGCCACCAAGTGAGCATGTGTACTGTATGGCCAGCACATTCTAAATGACTGAGCAAGTAGAGCAACAAAACTGCATCCAGTTTTGTGTCAAGCTTAAACATTCCTCCACAGAAACTATTCAGATGATTCAGGAGGGCTCAGCTATGGACAACTGGTGAGTGGCAGCTTCATCACAGATGATGCACTACTCATGTATCATGTCTCATGCAGGTGCCAAGATTTTAGCAAAACATCAAATCATCCAGGTGACTCAGTCCCCACACCCCACAACACAGATTTGGTGTCCTGTGACTTCTGACTTTTCCCAAAACTAAAATCACCTTTGAA
This sequence comes from Tonatia bakeri, assembly GCA_004024845.1. Classification (NCBI taxonomy): domain Eukaryota; kingdom Metazoa; phylum Chordata; class Mammalia; order Chiroptera; family Phyllostomidae; genus Tonatia; species Tonatia bakeri. Next base: position 45,979 of record PVIA01008705.1, read on the forward strand.
AGGGAAGATTTCAGACCATCAAGAGATTTAGGAAAATACAGAGGGGAAGCTGATGGCGATTGGGAGAACTGTGTGAGGTCCCAAGTTGCCTACTTTGAAGGGGACTGAAACATCATTGTCCTATTTTCAATGTTTCTTGTATCTCGTATCTTCTTCAATAAATGTTTGTTTTTCATGTTACATGGCTGGCTACCTTCTGAACAGACCTTGTGCATCTTGATTAGAGGATAACTGCCTCCCTTGGCCTTCAAAGACACTCATATTCTGGCTCTTTAGCTCCTGTTCACCACCAAGAATCCCTTTGTTATTCTTCCAGAAATGTTGTAAAGAAAAGTATAAGATACATTGAGAACCAATTGCATGGAATATGGCCTGATCTACATAGGTCAGATAACGCCTGTCAAAGGAAGTCACATTTAATAGGAGATCTGAATAAGGAGGAATTTGGCCAGTGGAAGAGCTGTGGCTAGGGGCATTTTCCCAGTCAGTATGCATAGTCCGTGCAAAGATCCTGAGGCACAAACCTGGCGTAGTAGCTGGTTCCTTGTGTCCTGGGTTAACCTCCCTCCAAGGTTCTGCCTAGCCACAGCCCTGCCATGGAGTTAACTTCTGGACAAGAGAATTAGAGTGAAAGTATTTGTAGAGACCTCCAACCTACTAGGAAAGGAAGGGGCTGGGGAATGGAAAAAAATAAACTAGTGCTCAGAAAATTTAGTTTCCTATTTCCTATCACTTTGGCCAATGTTTCTGAACTGGAAATTAAAAGTATATGTGGCTGTTCTGATATTTCACAACATTCTATGCCCTCCAGTCACAGCTGGAAAGAATGGCAAACTTTGGTGTCAAAGGAAGTTGTTCTAAGGAAAAGTTTTGTATAGTGAGAGCCATTTTCTTATTTTAGTATTAAATGATTTGGAACTCACCCTGTATTTACTCAGCTAGGTTAGCAATTACCAAACAGTTAAATGGTCAAGAATTTCCATAAAGTAAAATGCAAATACCTGATATTTATGTTTTAAAGCCTACCCTTTCAAACCATCATTATTTTAACCCTCGGGGAAGGGATTTCCTGCTGACACTAGGATTTGAATGACAGAATCAGCCACTATATTTTGTTTCCATTGGGATCACATTGTCAACCTGTAATTTCTGCATATTAGAAAATAGCACTTTATTTCCAAATAATGAGCAGTTGGACGATGGCTTTGCCCCTGTCACCTAATTCTAGTGCCATGTACATCCCACCAGATGGAGGCAGAGACAGAGATTTGTTACCTCTAGTGACTTACAGATTGGACCGTGGGGCCTCCAAGACTCAGATCCATGCCTTTCAACAGACCCAATACTGCCCAGAAGCCCTTCTTCCCTCCTGTTTTCACCCTGATAGCTATTGGACTCAGGAAGCTCTCAGCTCCCTCAGATGAGGAGCATTTCCAAGCATCTTCCATAGTACTGCTTCCTTTTCTAAGTGACAGGAATACTGTCCTCCAGAGGCTTCAAGACACAATGAGTTGGTCATAGAAATATATTTACAGGGACGTGATTTAATTAAACTTTTTTTCAGAAAAGTCCTGTCTAGATATAATTTCTTCTGAGAGCCTTCAAGCGTGCAAGTTCTGAGGTTCTATGTCCAGGGGAACAGTGCTAAATATTTGTGGTTCCAGAATCCCCAGAAGCAACTATACTCAGGATAAGGTTGTAACAATTGCACAAACCCTCTGACAACAGAGGCATGAACTAAGAATAAGAATGAGCACTTGCAGCCCTTCAAGTCCAGAAAGACCAAAATCACAAAAGACCAATGGTTGCTAAAAGGCTGATTTCATTTATTGGCACATACTGTTTTCTGTGGGGGTTGGGGTAATTTTAAGGAAGGAAGGTGTGAGCTTAACACCCCAGATATGCAGAAATAAGATGTGTTCAAGAATGTCTATTAGAGATGCATCATCAATGACAAAAATCAGGAGCTTGGCTAAAAAGGTGGGCAGATTTCCCAGGAAAGGAGAATGGCATGACACAACTTTCCCCATATTTCCAAGAATCAGAGAAACAGAGAAGCCTGGGCTTCCCATCTAAATGTGTAGAGCTCTGCATCCTCTACAAACAAGCCCCTGAGGCCCAATGGGCTTGTTGGTTCTAGTAGTCCTGCCTATGGCCACCTGATAGATCACAGTGCCCAGTGAGGAAGGAGTTTGCACTGGGATGGGCCCCAAGTAGGGCAAAGAATCTACATGGCACTTCATAGTTGGATGACATCTCTCTGTTTGATAGAGAGTGTTCATATCATTGCTCTGGCTCTGTCATAGGCAGGAACAGAATGTGACTGATACTGGTCTTTGGGATGCTCATTTTGCCAAGTTCTGAATGAAACACCATCAAATACACACTGTTCATGCACATGCAGGCCTTACTCTGATTTCCATGGCCTTTATTGTCAACTTCTTAAAGTACCACTAAAAAATTCCCTAGTTTCTTCTTCTGTAAGAAATACAATCTTAAGGAAAAGTACCAGCATGGGAGTGAGGCAGACGAGATAAAATCCACATTCCGACTAACTATATGACCTTGGACAAGTCATTTATCTCCTAGCCAGTATAGAGAAAGACAGATATCAACTTGAAATTTTAAATGCTGGCATGAAGATAAATGATATATTATATACCAAAAGTCTAGCATTTTCTTAGTGTGCCATATGCCAAACTTCTGTTTGACATTGGCTCTTTCTCTCCTTCTCTATTCCCATCTTTCTTTCTCTCTCTTTCTCCTGTTGATATCTGCATAAATGCTTAGGAAAATCCCAGTTGTCGTTATATGCTTATCCACATTTCCTAGCTTTCCCCCTTCCCATGTGAGTGAGCTATAAACCCTTACACTGGGGCATTGGAATTCCTTTTCCTCAAGCTAGCTGGCTTGTTTTAGGTGTCAAGATATTGTAAACTCCCACTGGAGGAGATCTCCAAGTGGCTCTTTTCCAGTATGGCCTGACAGGGCTATGATAATTTTGGAATTTTTGCCAAAGTGTCTGTGTTTCCCTGTGACCTTCCTGTATTTATCATTTCATAGGACACATGTTTGTTTTTTGGCAATAAATGCTTTCCTTCCCAGAGCAACAATGAGCTGAGAATTTTATTCAAGGATCCTGTTCTAGTATCGTATTGCTCTACCATCAAATTTCATCAGGGTCACATAAAGAAAGACTTGATGTCACCTCTGTGTATGTTGCTCAATGACTGGGGAGGTGGGTAGAAGAAGACTAACAATGACTGGGCCCCTCTGAATATTCCAAGAGTACAATGTGTCAGGGCCACAAGACACTGGATTAGGACTCTACTGAGGCATTCACTCACAGCAAAATGGGGCAAACACCCTATTTACAGATGAGCAAACAGAGGCCCAAAGAGCTTATTCAGCTGGTCCATGTTTATGCAGTTATCGAATGGTGCTAAATATACGCAGTGTGTTTTTCCTACTGCAGAATGATGTTCCATCACTATTCCTCTTTAGAAAGCTTGAAGGTTTAGTGCTGGTCTCTTATGAATTGCTCTGCGTTATGCTATCTGAGGATTGCACACAGAAACTCAGCTGGCTTTGTCAAATTGACAGTTGATGTTATGAAGGTCCTGAGGACCATGAATCCTAGGGCATGAACTTTTGCCACTTGGCCTGATGTCCCAGGAGATACCTGAGTGATTGATCTCCTCACTGGGCCATGACAGGGCGCAGTTCAGAGATCAAAGCAAAGGTCTCTGAGGAGGCATTGGAGCAAGAGTGCGTCCTTCACAGAAGGCATGAAGACAATACCCTTGAGTAAAAGGAGCAGTATAATTAACTATAACTGGAAGATTAAATTAAAATTGGCACATAAACCAAATTTTATGTTAAGATTTTATTCTATGTCTAACAAGACTTAGAGATCTCTCGGTTCATAATATATACCATGAAAAATAGTGCTATAGCTTATTCTCATTCTGTAGCTGATAGTCATTTTTTCAAATTCTAATAGTAGATACAATTTCAGGTTATTTTAATTAGTTTTTCTATTAAAACACATTTGCAAGTATAGTCTGGTTTAAACTCTAATGGAATCATAGTTTGTAAATGCTCAGTTAAAGATTTAGATGAATATGATTGTTCCATCAGTGATCGTGCTGAAAATTTGTCCAAGGAAATTAGATTTTTGATGCTGCTTCATTTCCCAGGTGGCACATTATCATATCTTTAGCTCCATTTTCCACTTGGTTGTTGCTGCAGCCTGGCCTCAATGTCAAAACAACTGGGAAAACAGTATCATATTATAAACAGACTCAGTGACACCTTGCTGCCACTTGGGAAAGGTGACACAATTTTCAAGGTGCAATCTCATCATGCCAATGACCTTACACAATGGTCACACCCCTGTGGGCTGACTGTCCCCTGCCTAGGTCCTGAGTGATTTAAAACCACAGGACAGAAGTTTGAAATCTGTGAGTTGCTGGAATAGATGGGGCTGGCAGAGGCAACCCTGAAATTGTCAATGCATAATTGCATCTGTGCCAGCTTATCATTATTCACTCAGGGCTGCACAAGGATCACATTAATACACTGACTGCTGACTCCATAGGAGAACAACTGGGTAGAAAGTCATCCTCACTTGGAAATGATTCAGTACCCAATCAGGGTGGAGGGACAAAAGCCAATCTCCTCTAAATCCCCCTCCACCTCTCTTTCTCTGATGCACCTTTGTCGCTCAATGATAATGGAGCAAGGGTTGCAGGAGTATTTCCTTTCAGTAAATGCATCTGAGAATGGACTCTGGCATGCTAGACTGTATCAGAACTGGCCACTGAGGGTATGTTATATTTGTAGAAGGGTTCTATAAGGATTTGGGGAGAAAGAACAGCCACTGGGTGTTTTGGACTTAAACTCATGGTCAGTAAAACTCTGATGTGAATGGTCCATTTTAGCAGGGGAAGGAAGATACTGAGACAAAGAGGAAATGAAAGGGTTGACATTGGATGTGATGCTGGAGGCATAGGTTCTCTCTTCAGACAAATTCTACAAGAAGGTGCTTTGAGGGTTTTTTTTTTTTGAGATAGAAAATAGGATGAAAAATTGGACTAGCAATACCAATAGAATTGTTGTTATGATTGAGTGAAAATGAAGACAGAGGGACTATGTGTTGGGAGACCAACAGAAATGAGTATAAATCTTCCTTTTCCTCTGAAAAAAGTGGGGTGATAAGGGCCCAGAAGGGAAAGAAGGAGAGCTGAAAACAAAGCAGGCCGTCTTTGAAGGAAGCCCAGGGTATAGCCTGTGCTGCTACTAAGGTAAGTAATGAAAAGGCCAGATTAGGGCTTCACACAGGCACCCACCAGCAAAGCTGTCCTAGCCATTGTAGTAACTTGCAAGTCTTTTTCAGGGTGAGTGGTCCGCAGGGAGCTTGATGAAGAAGTGAGATTGAAATACTTGCAGCTTGTCTTTTGCCAACTCTACACCAGACACAGCTATAAAAAAACTGTGACTAGATTCATATCACCTGGGTTCAAAAGCTGGCCCTGCCACTTGCTACCATTTATTTGGTCAGAAACATTCCCTGCCTATGGAAAACCTAGATATATGCCATTCAGCTTCCCCTGCCAGAACAGATTTGCAGGAGAGGGGTAGAAGGGTGTGGATAGCTGATGGCCTTCAGTCAGTAGTAGGCTTCACCTAGACTTTCAAGTTGATATCACACTGTTGTGGAGGCAGCTCCTACTAGTGAGTAAGCACAGTAGTGGTACAAGTACCTAGACATTTCCTTCAAAAGAGGAGCTTCTTCTAGAGGGCAGTCTTTGCTCTCCTCCCCATTGGATGTGCAGAGTCCTTTTGTCAAGTCTACACAGTGGTCTGATGGCTCCTCTTGACTACACAGTGGTCTGATGGCTCCTGCTCCCCTCTGATCCTTTCACAAGCATTACTCCACAAGAAACTTTTATACTCCTAACTCCATCTCAGTGAACTCAACTAGTGCCACAACTCTATGCCTCCATTTACTCATCTGTAAATCAAATAAAATAAATTTAAAAACTAATTCATTGCTGTTACAAAGGTGAACAGATAATCATGTACACTTACCACAGAAACATCCCCTGCCACAATGTCAACAGACTAAAGGTGGGAAAGGTCCAGATTGTTATTTTCTCTAAACAAAGAGCTCACTTCTGCTTTTCTCCAATTGCTTTCAGCATTTCGATGCTTGGGAATGTCCTAGTATCCAAGCCTTTGGCCCTAGGAACTGAGCCTGGTCTTATGTTTGGAAGATTTCTCCTTCTTGAAGTTTCTTTCACAAAAGACTTCAGCCTGGCCATCACTTATTTAAAATTTTGCCCCATTATTCAGTTAGAGGAGGCCTCAACAGTCTTGACAGAGGTAACCCAAGATTTGGGAATAAAGATTGGATGCTGTGGAGAGGTTTCCATTCTTGACTTCTGAAATGCCAAGCTAGGAGTTCCAGAGCAGGCTGAGAAGCACTGTAAGATATTCCTTATACTGACACTCAACAGAGATTACTATCAGTTTATAAGTCAAATAAATATCAGAGACTGCAGGAAGGCCTAATTAGAAAGGATTAGAGTTTTATGACTGCTCTGAGTTCTTGATGTAGAAAATAATAATTTCTACATGTCATTCTTATGGACAACAAGAACCTCAGAGGCTGCAAACAATCTTAGAGAAACCCAGAGGAAAAACTTTGTTTCCCCCAGATACTGTCAGTCCCAGAGCAATAGTCATAGTCATGGTCATGGAGAGAGAGCTAGAACTATTTAAGTTCTAGCTCTAAGATCCAGTCTATACCACAAACTGTTCCAGTCTATACCACAATCCCATGGCTATTAACTTAATTTTCCATTTTTTTCCTTCTTGTTTTTCATCTTTCTCTTCCTTTTCCACTTTCTGCCTCTCTTCTTGACTTTATTTTTTTCATCTTGAACTTCCCTTAATTTATGCATTTAAGAAATCGTACTGATCTCTTGCTAGGTCCTAGGTCACATACATAAGATATTGTAGGTACTATCTACAAGTTTATTGTCTAAAAATCATTAGACAAAAAAAAATAAGGTAACACAACTTGGGGTAGTTAGAAAAGGCATTACAGAATGTGTAACTTAAGGAATAATTAGGAGCCTTCTAGGCATACTGGAATAGGGTGATGGTGGTAGGTGTATGGAGATAACTTCAAATCAAAGTGAACAACATGAATATAACTGTAGAACTGGGAAACACTGTGTCTTTAAAAGAGTCTCACTCATGGCAGGACTATATTCAATGAGCTAGTAGCCCTGTGAGCCACCCATTCAGTGGCACAGAATCCATGTTATGCCTGGAAGTTTGTGAAGAACACTGAATTATTTTGAACAGGGCAGGATGAGAGCCTACAGCCTAGTGGGTCCTTTCTGGTCTTCATAACCCTGTGTTTGTCAGCATTAGTTCACATTGGACTTACACATGTAATCTCTCCAGAGAGAAAGAAGTCCTCCAACTCAAGTGCCTTCCCTAGCATTGTTTTTTCTTCCAAGTAGTATGCACTTAAGCTTATGAACAGCCACTGATTTGTGTGTAACTCAAAAAAAATGTGGCTAAATGAGCCAGCTATTAGGGAAAATTGAAAAGCCAGAAAAATGACAAGGATTCAGAATTGAGGTAGGCATTTTTTTAAATGTATGATTACTGTCATTGGTGACATTTCAGAGAACTTGTGCTCTGAAGTATGTTTTTGACAGTGGCTTGGGTTGCTCATGGCCAAATCATTCTCTCACCCTCATTGTAGGGTACATGGGCCCTTATAAATCACACCCAGTTTCCAGCAGGTTATGCCTTTGTTTTTTACTCATTTTATAAATTTTTCATCTCTTTCAAATTCAACATAGTTCTAAATTCATATGATATTTTGACTGAGCATATTTAGTGGATCAATGTTTTTATAAATGTTATAGTCTTAATTCACAGGTAACTGAAGTTTGCTACCACACATGCAGCCTCTTTTTCTTGCATTGCATCATTGCCTATCTACTCGCTGGTAGAGTTTTTGTCATTAGGAACACTATAGTATTCATCTAAAACTCACCAAGGTTACCATCACTCTGAGCCTTCTTGCAGTGGGGTAGTTTGCCACATTCTGTTGAAAGCAAAGCCTCTATCTGTTCATTTCTCTGGATTATTGTAGAAATGGTTCAACCTTCTTGCCCCACCTACAATGACAGGCCCATTGATAGCCACTCAATAAGGATATCTTTTCAGAACTCAAATATTTGCTTGAATGCTGTTGTTATAATTCCCAACATTTGTTGCATTGAGCTATGTCTGGATCTTCACAAAATCCTATTGAGGAAAAAAGAAAGCATCCTCCATTTATATTTACTCATATATTAGCTCAACCTTCTTTTCATGCTCTCTATCCCCTTCTCTCATCTTTTTCTTTAAACAACACACACATGTACTCACAATCTCCCCCTTTCCTCTATGTTCACCATATGCCTCCCTGACTATAGTGGAAAACAAGAAAAAGCATTGGCATCTACCAAACCTGTCTCTTGAATAGACTAATGCACCTGTCCCAACATACTTGATAGGAAGCAGGTTTATAGAAGCTTTTAAGATTTTCTAGAGAATTAATCTTTAGGAACTACTTTTTATTTGATACCAAGCTCAGATCCTCAATACACAAAGGCAGTGTGGTCATTGGGAGTTTTAAAGAACATCCACCAAATAAGGCCACTGGACAATCTGATGTAGAAGGAATATTAGATGAGCATCCCAAATGTGAACATCATCAGTTTGTGACCTTGGGAAAGTTAGTTAACTTGTCCCTGCTTAGGTTGATAAATGAAATGATAATCACATCATCTTTACCATAGGATTATTATGAGAATGAAATGAAAAACAAAATACACAAAGTCCCTTGTACAGTACTTAGAATAGAGCAAGTGCTCCCTAAATGTTTGACATTATCATTTCTGTTTTCTAGCTTTATAAAAAATTGCATAGTTTAGTTACAGGAAAAAATAGAATTCTAACATATGCTCCACAATTTATACTGCAGAGTTACCATTCTTTTGACAATTCTGTAATTTCCAAGAGTAGTTATATTCATGCCCCTTGGCCCCTGGGTTTTAGGTTAGGATGGAAAGGGGAAATCATTCCCCTGGTTTCCCATTTCTCTAATACAGCATGAATGGCCCAAAGATCACAGTCAGTCTAATGTATCAAGCAATCTGTTCAGTGTTTTACTTTTTCACAAAATGAAACGTTAATGCTTGAAAGATCATTTACATATGGCCTACTATTTATTTAAAAAAACAGCAATTAAACATGTTGAGATAATTAACAGTGTGTACATGAGTAACAATGCTTTTTAGATCCTAGGCGTTAATGGATTAAATGCCAAATAAATATAATCTGACACTTCAGTTATGATTTCTTTGTTAAGTATATTAATTTACAAATTTAAAACAATAATACCATTCATTCAAACAAAATGAGTATTTTAAAACTGGAAAAATTTTAAGGAACAGGGAGGAGTCTCCACTATGATGACAGATGTGATGGATTAACCTTATTTTCTGTCCCCACCAAAGGACAGTGTTATTAAAAACAAGACATAACCTGCTGCATGGCAGGCCTTTCCACAATGGCCTCAGCTAATCCTTTTGTACACGCAATTTGTTTTTAAGCTAACTTGCCTTTTGGTATTCAGCAAATGGAATTGTTCTGCAGCTGTAATTCATGCACACTTCCCTGGATCTGAGTCCTTCTTTGGCCCCACAGTACAGATACTAAATGGAACACATAGAAACATCTGTGCAAACTCTCAGTCTAGCTCCTTGTCTGCCTGGCCTAGGGTTATAGACCTGCCTAATCGGAAGATGAGGGGATTCTTATATTCACTCATATTCACATTTCATAAGCCCAGTACTGCTCCCAAGATCATCATCATGTATTTCTGAGGGTAGTGATCGCCAGCATGACAACTAGAGCATCCAAGAGCACATGTTCCTCTGGTGTCTGCTTAACAACTGGCACATGAAACAGCCCTACTGAGGGCAGCCTGAGGTGGGGAAAAAAACCTTGGACTGACATTTCTGCCACTTGGTAGCTGGGTAGTCTTGGACAAGATTATATGCCTTAGTATTTCTAAACCTGTAAAATGGGGATCGTATATTTTTATCCACTTCATGGAATTATTTTGAGGATTAAAATGAGATAATCCCTTGAATGTTAATTCTCTTCTACTTGTTTCAAAAATTTTAAAGCCCATTAGTATTCAGACAGCTACAGTCACAAAATTTAACTTGAAAGGAAGAGAGGGAAGGGAGCAGGGAAGGAAACTTAAAACTTAAAATTCTTTGTAGACTGCTGCATGAATTGCAGTCACCAACTGCAATAAGCAGCTCTGACTGCATGGCTGAAGATCAAGCTATAAATATACTGGGCAACATAAGGGAGGCGAACAGGGCAAGTGACAGATGGAATCTGGGTTTGATCTCCAGGATATTTTTCATAGAAAGGGTCTTATCACAGGGAGGGAAATTGTCTTCAGTTGATCATCTGTATCAAATTTGACATTATATCTAATGTTTTACTTACATTGTTTTCACTTAGTCGGTGAGGTTCAATGCTCTTATTTGAAGTCATGCTCAGTCTCTGACTTCAGAATCCTGATGTATAGCTTCCTGCCTAGTCCCCTTTCTCCTGTTGGCACTGTTTTTGTACAGAGGAACAGAATCTCCCTTTGACTGGTTCTCAGCCCCCATGGCCTAAAACACATTCTTGGAGTTCCCCCAGGTGTGAGGCTCCACAAAAAAGCAGTCAGATTGCTTACCCTGGGTGAGATGATGGAGGTGACCCTGCATAGACCTCCATGTTCTACAGCTCCCACACCCTAAGAAATGCAGTCATATTCTTTTCACATCAAGCTGTCTTGTTAGAAATATAGTTGGGTTTGGGGCCTGTGTCTCTGTATTAAAAGCACTCTGTCTTCAAGCTCAAAACTTGGCATACATTCATCTCCTGATCATCCTCAAAAAAGACTAATTTGAGGTTCTGCAGCTATTTTTTTTACATACTCATTCTTAAAAATGAAGCAAGATTTCAAACATTTTCATGTTTCCAGGCTTTTGCTTTACTTCTTTCCTATGACTTATTAGTGCCCCTGACACCTGCTCATCACTGCAATTTGATTATTAATTATCCAACATTATCCTAATAATTACCTCCTCTAGGAAGCCTTTCCTGACTAGGCCTCCACTTCAATATTAGGTTATGGACATTTCTTTTTAAAGGTTCAGCAATCATTGCACTGAGCATTATATGTATCATTCAGGCCCTGAACCCCTTATTATACCAAGTACCTTCAGGCAGATACTGTGTCTTGATCTCTGTACTCTAATACCTACATATTCATTCCCAGAACTAAATAGGTTCACCAGAAAAATTGTCATACTTAATCTGGTCAAGAAGGTTTCCATCAAATCTAAACATGGCTTTGGAATTCCAGATTAAAAAAAAATTACAGGAATCCCAGTAGGATAGGCACAGATGAAACACATAAACATATGCCAACTACACTCCCTGGAAAGAGAATGAGATCTATCAGAACAAGCACTTTAATCCAGATGCCTTCACTAGGCTCATCTGTAGCCACAGTGACTAGAGAGGAAGGTCCGCAATAGTACCATAATTTCACAAATACAAGAGATAATCTTAGCAAATTATATTAAAGGAACCACCTGTTCATCAGATGCCTTTTGTTTGGACCTGGTAACAGTTCGATCTGAAATTAAAATTTTCACTTCATTTCTGTCTTTTTCTTCTATGCATTTTGTTGGCCCTGCTATGTAGCAGCACTTCTTACACCTCCGTGTATATAGGAATCACCTGGAGATATTGTCAAAATGCTGATTTTGATTCAGGAGTTTGGGATGGAACTTGAGATTCAGAGATTTCAACACATTCCTGGTTAGGTGCTGCTGCCACTGGTCCATAAAACACTTTGAGTAGCAAGAAATTAGAAATGTAATTTTCTTTCTTCTTTTATAGATTTTATTTATTCATTTTTAGAGAGAAGAGAAGGGAAGGAGAAATAGAGGAAGAGAAACATCAATGTGACAGAGAAACATCTATCAGTTGTCTCTTGTGCACATTTTGGGGACTGAACCCACAAATGAGACATGTGCCCTGACCGGGGATCCAAGCAGCAAACTTTGACTTTGTAGAATGACACCGAACTAACACCAGCCAGGGCGAGATATAATTTTCAATCTCAGCTATGCACTCAAATCACTTGGAAAGTTCTATAAAAACACCAGTTCCTGGGCCCTACCTCAGACCATTTAAATCAGAATATGGTTGAGTCCTTCAAGCGGTATTTGGTAAAATGTCCTCTACAGATCCCAGTGGCAGCCAAGGTTGAGAACTGTTGACCTAAATCAGTGGTTCTCAAAGTGTAGTTACCAGAATGATAGCATCAGCATCACCTGGGAACTTGTTAGAAGTGCAAATTTTCAGGGAATAGTTGAGTAAATTGTACCATATCCAGTAAATGGAATATTATTTAATAATGGGAAAAAGGAATGAAGTACTGATGCATGCTACAACATGAATCTCACACTAAGTGAAAGAAAGTAGGTGCAAAAGACCACATAGTGCATTAACTCCAGAATAGGCAAATTATAGAGACAGAAAATAGAATAGTGGCTGCTAGGGGATGGGAGTGGGAACTGGACTCACAGCAAACAGACACAAAGGATTTTCTGGGAGTGATAAAAGTGTTTTAAAACTAGATTGTGGTGATGATTGTATAAGCAGGTCAGTTATTAAAAATGGTTGAATTTCATGATATATAAAGTATATCTCAATGAAGCTATTAGAAAGAAAAGGAAAGGAATGCAAATTGTCTGGCTGCATCCCAAACCTACTAAACTAGAGTTCAGTATATCCCAGCAGTGTGTGTTTAAGAAGCTTTCCCAATAACTGAAGAGCACTCACATTTCAGAACCCCGGGTGTAGAGTGAGAGGGTAGTGAGAGCTTCCTGCTGCTGGGATAAGGGTCCTGGTAGCATTTTTAAGGTAGAACCACCAGTAAGTTGCTATGAGGAATTTCAAAACGGAAGCAGAACAGTCTTACAGAAACCTGTGGAGTAGAAACTCTTGGCATTTGAAGGAAAAAGCTTATGTTCCACATCTTGATCTGCACCCTGGGTGGTTGTCTCAAACTAAGAAAATTATTTGCTTTTTCTCACCCTCAGTAGCTTAATCTGTCAATGGAAATAAAAATATATTCTTCTCAGGGTTGCTGTGAAAATAAGATTAAAGAACAAATATGAAAGCTCTTTATAGTAGTGAATTTATATCAGGCACTGGTATAATATGCATTGAGGAGCATAATAGATATGGGTCCATTTTTCCTTCACATAAACTACTTTAATCCAGCCTCCTGTGAGAAGCTCACCCTGGAATTTTAGGTGTATTGGGGGAACTTTGCTGCTATATTTAGAATGTTATTATTCCAGCAAATGCAAATTCTTCTGGATTCTTTCTTGCCTCTGGGGTCTTATTTAAGTCTGCTTAATTTCAAAATCATATATATCTTCTACTTGAAAAAAGCTTCAGGAAAATTCTCTGAATTCCATTTCATGCTCTTTTCTATCACAAGAGCAGAATCAGTGTTTTCACTGAGGAAAGTGCCACCCTTGAAAGACTTCCTATCCTTATCTTGCAACCAATGAATTGCTCTTTGCACTCTGACCAAGTAAATGGACTAAACATCACAAGGGAACAATATGGCTTTGTTCCCCATAGCTGTCCATTAGATGAACTAAGGGAATTTTAGTTAAACTTCAATAAGACAACAAGAAACAACTAGAATTAGCCTTTAATGAAATACATTTTAGGGTGACATTATTGCAATTGGAGCTCATGTCAAGACACAATCAACTAATCATTGGTAATCATTGGTAATGCAGATGGGAATCAAGCTAAATTCCCAGACAAACAGCTCTTCAGATGGTCCTACTGAATTGCAGGCATAGGTTTTTATAATGAGTAGCATTTGGACCAGGGAAATATGCATCAGGGCTGTACTGTAGGGCAGAAAGACTAGAAGGCAAAGCTAAATCTTCAGTCCTTGTCAGGTGTCCCCTACCCCCTTAGCCAACCCGTGAAAATACAGAGCCACTATCTTTTTTCCTGAAGTCCTATCATGTCCTTGAAAGACAGTTATTTTAAGAGGTTTTGTTTTCCAGTTGCTCAGTTAATATGGGGCTTAACTTTTGACTTGAATGGAAAGGACTTCATCCCAGACAATATAATTGTTCGCCATCTACCTCTCATTGTCAACTTCTTTAAGGTGGTCTCTGGGTCTTGTTTACTGATATAGTCTATCCAGAGAATGCTGTATATTTCATCAGAACACTATGCATTTAGCATATTTTATTAACAGTTAATATCCAAACAGTTCCTGTGAAGGATGGAGAGGTATTATTATCTGAAATTTATGAGAAACTATGTGGTAGACCTGGAATAAAACATGCATTTTAAACTCCAAAGCCTATGCTCTGCATGTGCCTCATAACCATATTTATACCTAGAAATGGGAAGAAAGTTTGATGCACTACGACTTGACGCTCCAGTTAATCTAGTTTCTGTGTGGTCTCGGACAATAGAAGCTAATAAATCTTACATGTTCATGCAGTGACAAGAGAACAAGTCCACATTCTCTATTTGCTGTTTTCTGAGGCAACTCTGATTGTTTGAGCCAAATCCACCTTTGCTAAAACCTCTGAGTCCAGTTCTTCCCATAAGCTCTTTAAACAACTTGCTCATCTTGTCTATAATAGTAAAAATCCCTGGTATGACAAGTGAATTGCTTGAAATTCCAATTAAGCCAAGTCTTACCAAAGCCTTTTCCATTATCTCAGTAAGCTGCTTTGTACATTAAAAGGCTCCCCTTAATTAATTCTTTTTGCTGGTCTGTAGACATGCTATGCTTTATTATGACCTGAGAATTCACAAGCAAGAAAATAAAGTGTAGATAAACTGTGCCCTAACCTCCATCATCAAATCAGACTGCATCCTATCACCCCGTGACTGGTTGTGGCTGTTTCTTAAATCAAAAAAGAAAACATCTTCAGAGAAGGCTGGAGAAGATTCACTAAAAGGCTCTCCGGAGTCTTTGGAATAAACAAAAGCACCTGCCAGGAGCTGTTTATATAGCTGTGTCACACCCTTTTCTAGACCATAAACTGAAGCAGGAGAGGGATAACACTCGTTCTCACTTTTCTTGCCCAGCAGGGAATGCACGCGAGGTGTTTGTTGCATGATTAATGCATGGTGGTGACAATTTTTACATTCTGGGTTCTGACATATTACCATCAGATGCCCACTTGCCAGGGGATTCTATGATGTAGCGCCCATCTTATTGAGGTAGACTTCTTGTCTTGTGTCGGCTCTGCTCTGCCAACCTCTGAGCTATCCAAACACCTAGCCGTAGAGGCCTGATCTTGTTCCAATGAAATCTACAATGGAGATAATGAGGAGGTGGATCTCTTGTCCATCTTAACCTAATCTGTTTAATGCCCAACTCAAGAAAGTGAAGTTACCCCTACAGGGCATATAACATGCTTTCCCCCAGTTCTGCAGATTTTGCATCTCTCTGCTATCTGATGTTTCTTTGTTTGTTTCTTCACTACTGAGTTCATCTCAACAAGGCTTATTTTTGTGGTCATTGCTATTGTTTTTAACCAAATTCCCCAGCATCTACCAATCCCTGAGTTAAATTTTTTTTTCTCAAACTTTGCAGGGTCTCCCTTTAATGAAATTGTTATTTCAGATTTGCTCAGACTTTAGTCCTCTGTGTGAGAGCTATAGTCTCTTGGGCTTAGAGACTTTCTCTGGGTAGAAAAGGAGAAAAGCCAAGGTATGCAGTCTTGGTTTTGGGTTAAACATGATTCCTGGAAACCAGGGGTCTATATGGTTATGTGTAGGCACTTACAATGCAGAAAATAATGGCAATGCTGCAGGAAGAAACAGTACACCTATATTTAGTCTAACAACAGTTTTAGATTTTAGCAATGCCAGAATAAGGCTTTAATAAAATTGACACTACTTCCACAAATATATCTTGTTAGGTCAGAGTCACTCAAGAAACCAGACAGATGCAGAGAGCTAAGGAGAGCAGGGTTTATTAGTGGGAAATAAGAGAGAGAGTGGAGCCATCTGAGGGAGGGTAAGAGGAAAGTAGGGACAGCCAAGGGAGGATGGGAAGTCAACCAAGGGAGGTTAAGACTTGTGGGGAAAGTGGAACCAACCAAGGGAGGTTTGGACTCACTAGGTTGTTCTTAGATCAAAGTTTTTAAATGCAAAAACCTGCAGTTGGGGTATTAGAATCTGATTGGCTAGAGCCAGTTGCTGGGTGAAAGCTGTATCCTGTTATACTGGATAAGCCAATCTCAGACCCTAATCTTCTTGGGTAGGGTCTGTACACAGCTTCCCACAGTGTCATTTTCTCACCTGGTGATTTTCATTCCTCCTAGGCCTGCCTAGATCTAACATATCTATTTCCTCAAAGGTATCTATTTTTCTCTCTATGGCTCAGATTCTGTGCTACGTGAGGTAGAGTCCTCATTTTTAGAGTTTTATCACCCACCAAGCAGCATGAGCAGGCAAGCAGGCAAGCAGGCAACTGAATATATAGTTGAATTGTTATAGTCACATCTTTCTCAAGAGTGTGTAGAATGACAACCTCCATTTTAATGAAGAAGACATTCTGAAAGTATTTTTAATTGCTTTTATTGAAAGGGATAAAAAGAAACAACTCCAGCAGATAAAGTGAGATGGCTTCTGGGAATAATGTCTACCTCACAAGATTATGCTTGATTTATAGTTTTGCATTACTGAATGCTAGAGTTGTACTTCCACCTCTTTCTAAAAGCCATTTCTTTCTCTCCATTCCCACTGATGCATTGTTTAGTTCTGGCTAGGTTCTTTTATAAAAGGAACTATCACAATAGTCTCCTGTCTCATTTACTGACCTCCCAGCATCATGAAGCACTTAAAGCAATCTTCCCCCACACAATTTTGACCATGTTAGAGCCCTAAGGAAGTCCCACCATGGTTCTCCACTTCCTTCTTCAGGAAGGAGACAATGTTTCCACATCATGGGGCTATGAGGGCTAATGAGGTGCCACTCAGCATGAGACAAGCATACACTGAGCTGGCCATTGATACATGGCTGTCCTCTAGCACTTCTATCCCACTGGTTAATCTCCTCCTTTAGTCTATGACTTTTTTTTAATGTGAATTGGCTTCCTCAGCATCTTGTGGTTTCTGATAACAAACATGTACTTGGTAAATGTTTGAATGTATTAATCTATCCTACCACTACTTATGGAGAACTGCTTTAGGTCAGGTAACATTCTAGGCACCAGAAATACAGTCATAAACCCAAAAAAGCTCCTGGTCTCATGGAGCTCATCTGGACAATGTGGGAAGGCATATTCATATTAGGTATCCAGGAAGGTCTCCCTATTAAGGAAAAACCTGAAGAATGTGAGAAAATGACTCTTACAGATACCTGTTGAAAGAGCACACCCTGCAGAAGGAAGAGCAAGAGAAAGAAGTGTCTTGCCAGAGATGAAACCATGCTTGCAGGACTATGAGAAGAGTGAGGAGCCAGTGTGGCTGGAGGAGAGGAACTGTGGAGAGAGAATAATATGAAAGAGTCAGAGAGGAGTACAGGAGACATGTGAAGAAATGCAAAGAGATTGGATTTTACTCTCAGTGAGATGAAAAAATACTGGAGGATTTGAAACAAATAAGTGACATGACCTGACTTCAATTTTGAAAGGACTGTATAGGCTGCTGCATGGAGATGAAGCAGACAGAATGGGGGCAAGTTGGGGAATGGAAAAACAATTAGGAGAGCATGGGATGAGGGTAAGTAATTGGATACTGGGAACATTTTGAGGGTAATGCTAACCAGGTTTGCTTGTAGATTGTATGAATTGTAGAGAGGAAGAAAAGAGTTAGGAAACAAGGAAGGATGGCTCCAAAATTCTTGGTCTGGATAATTGTAATAATGGAATAAATGATAACAGAGATGGTGAATATTCAGAGACTAGAAAGGAAGTCAGATATTTCCTCATAGTGATGTTGAATGCTCAAATCTCTTCTTTACCTACAAGCCTTTCCCTACCACTGCCACCTCTTTGAGCTACTCTACCTATGAGAAAGTTATTCATTACCTACAGCTCAAATCTAGGTTCTTAAAGCTTCCACCCACTGATGCCATTCAAGTCCTTGAATATAAGGCATTAAAGCCATAGTCTGTGTCCCTCAAGTAATTTCCCTTCAGACCAGGACTAACATTCTCAGTCTCATCACTCTCTTTCAGCCCTTTGTCCATCTCAACTACCTCCCTTTTAATATTTCTGATTTGTCCATTATGCAGTTAAAATTGGAATTCAGGGGGAATAAAAGCTACCAGATGGAGTTGAAAAAGAATTCTAAGCTCACTTCTCATGATAGAATCTTCACTCTTTTATCCTATAGTCAGGAAACACATTGCTTGTGGTCTTATCGTATTTCTATTGCTGTCTGATTTTGGGTATGATGTTGATGGAAGACCTGCTCACACTGAACTGCTGCCATAGCCTTCCAAGACATGTGGCCATTCTCATCCCTTCACCACAACCATGATTCCCACCACATTGCATATCTTCTTGTAACATCCAACCACTGCCATCCCAGTGCTTGGCAGCTACAGTTCAATTGGCCTCCATACTTTTCCCTCAATACCTCCCTTTGTTGATTTAACCTCATCTTTTGGTGTTCATTTCTACTACTGTCTCCTTAGAGAACCAACACTGTCTTAACTACTTTACCTGAGGGAATACAGAGTTACACCCTACCTGTGCTCTCATTGTTACTGTACACATTTACAATCGATTGCCTAGCTCATTATTTCTGTGTTTACTGGCTACCTACACACTGAAATGGAAACACCACTAGAATAAGGATTGTTTCTCCCTTGCTAAGTGCTATATCATTAGTTTCCATAATGCCTGGCAACTAATAAAAATGCCATGAGTAAAGGATGAATGGAAGACTATGGAGCACATTAATGTGTAATTATAAACAAAGGCCAAAAACATAAAGAAGTGAAAATTCACCTATGTCTAAAAATAAACTGCTGATATAATTTTTATGTGAATCCATCTGAAATTTTTCTACAAAGATCCTTTTCTCATAAAGATAAAATCTTACTGAAGCTAATGTTTAAATTATTTAAATATAGCATTATATTGTGAATATCACACAATAAAAATATACTGGTAATCATAATTTTATTAATATACACATCATATTTTGTATTTACAAATAATATATATGATAGTATTCTTAATCATTGACTTGTGCTATATAAAATTCAGGTACCATAATTTAAAGTACAGACAATGGAGAAAGGCAAGATGGTGGAGAAGTAAATGTCAGCCACACTAACAACCTGCCAGGACCAACCCAGAATTACAACTAAATGTGGACAAATCACCCAGAACAAACAACTGAATAATGTTGAGAGAGAAGCCAAATATCATCAGACTGACAGAAGAATCATCTTCAGCACTAACTGACTATTAAGTAGTGTGGTGGAGACTTGAGAGGGCTGGCTGGGCATCCACAGGTGGCAGCACAAGAGGGATAATTAAGCACTCAGTTGGATCCTCCTGAGAAGTGTGGGGTCTTAAACCCTAAGCTGGGATCCCCGGCCTAGAGCACTAGAGCCCAAAAAGTACACAGATAATAACCAGTGGCAAAAAGCGTCAGGGTTTCTTTCTGCCAGAGACAGATGACTGGAGACTCAAAGAGCCATTTAAAGGGCCAATGCACAAATTCTCATTTTCAGCCACTTACTTAGGGATCTGGCAAAGGCGGGTGCAGAGTGAGATGGAGACCCCACAGGCAGCAGCCATCCTGTTCCGGCAGATTGCTCACCTCCCAGCAACAGCAGCCTTAGAGAAAACAACAGCTTCTCCCCAGGAGACACTGCCCTGGTTCTGTGGTGCTTAAGCCTGACTGCTGAGTGAAGAGTGACTAGATTAACAACTGAAAGAGACAGCCACAAATAGTAGATCCCTGGCAAGGAGGCAGCAGAATGGATGAGAGATGCTTGAGGAGAAACTTGAGATGGATGCTTTGGAGAAAGAACTGAGAGTAGCCACAGGGATCCTGGTGCTGAGTCATCACCCTTACTGCAGCAGCAACCATCCTGTTCAGGTACCCACTCCCCTCTGAGCAGCAGTAGCCTGAGAAGAAACAATAACCCCAACCCCAGGAGTGATTCTACCCTGCCCGATGGGGCTTAAGCCTGACTACCGAGTACAGAGTAACTAGATGAAAAATAAAGGAGACAGCCACAGACAGTAGAACCCTGGCAGTTTCAGAGCAGGCTGCCTAAGGTCAGACAGGGTCAATATCTGACATCACCAGAGGTGAATACAGAAAGGAAAAACTGTGATAAACACTAGAAGCTATTGAGATAAAACCCACTGTGGTCTTCTCCATAATTAGTGATATTTTCTTTCCTGCATAGTTTTTTAACATTAATTTCTTGTCCAGCAAGTTTGCATATTAAGATAATAGATTTAATACTATAGTTTATTTTTCTCCTTTCTTCTAAAAGTCTTAATATCTTTACACATTTATCAATACTGGTCCATTTACTGTTGATAGTGGGATTGCGGGGGGAGATATTTTTGTGGATGTGGGTTTATTCATTGGGCTTTGTGGTTTTGTTCTGGGAGAACCTGAACAACAACATACAGCACATGGTGGGAAGAGTGACCCTCAGTCAACCAACTAGAGGGAAGGACACATCAAAGAATGACCCAACAACAATCAAAACCTAATTACATCCAGAGGGTCAACATAAATGACATAAAAGGCACCCCAAAAGCATCAAGTTTATGAGATAAAGGAGACTGCACCACTGAATCTAACAGGTCTCCTATCATACAAGTTCATACCACAAATTCCAGGAGATCAATTTAAGAAGTAGAGGTTAACAAGGAGAGTCTCACAAATAAAGGGAAGACAAAGAAACTACCCCCAAATGAAAGGAAAGGAGGAATCCTCAGAAAGAATGCTAAATGAAATAGTGTCAAGGCAACTATCAGATATTGAGTTCAAAACAATGGTTATAAGAAGGCTCAATGAGCTCACAGAGAATTAACAAAAACTATAGGTAAGCTACAAAGAAGTTACTGTGAATTATACCAGTATGAAAAGGACATTGAAACAATCAATAAGACCCAAGAGGAAATGAAGAATATAATTTTTGAATTGAACAACACAGTAAAATGAATCAAAAGCAGTCTAGATGAAGCAAAGGATCGAATCAGTGAACTGTAGGACAAGGTAAAAAAAAGACTCCCAAAAAGAGCAAGAAAAGGAAGAAAGACTCAAAAGAATGAAGAGGGGTTAAGGGAAATTCAGGACAACATGAAATGTAATAATATCCATATGATAGGGATACCAGAAGGAGAAGAGGAGGAGCAAGGGATAGAAAACCTGTTTGAAAAGCAATGATGAGAAACGTCCCTAATTTGATGAGAGAAAAAGTCACACAAATGCAGGAAGCAGAGAGAGCCCCAATCAAGAGGAATCCAAAGAGGCCCACTCCAAGACACATCATAATTAAAATGGCAAAATTACAAGACAAAGAGGGAATCTTAGCAGCCACAAGGGAGAAACAGGAAGTAACATACAAGGGAGCCCAATAAGGCTAGTAGCTGACTTCTCAAGGGAAATGCTCCAAGCCAGAAGGGAATGGCAAGAAATATCCAAGAAATGAAAAATGAAAGCCTACAACCAAGACTACTCTACCCAGAGAGGTTCCTGATTGAAATGGAAGGTGAAATAAGGAGTTTCCCGACAAAGGAAGGCTGAAAGAATACACCTCCACGAAACAAGCACTGCAAGATATGCTAAATGGATGGCTTGAGGAAAAGGAAGAAAAAAAGTGAGAGAGAGAGGAACACAGGTACAGAGTAAAATGGCAATGAATAAAAACCTATCAGTGATAACCTTAAATGTAAATGGATTAAATGCTCCAATCAAAGAAAGGATAACTAAATGGATAAGAGAACATGACCCACACATTTGCTGCTTGTAAGAGATCCAGCTCAGAACAAAAGACATACACAGACTGAAAGTGAAGGGTTGGAAAAAAAATTATTCCAAGTAAATGAAAAAAAAAAAAAAAAAAAAAAAAAAAAAAAAAAAAAAAAAAAAAAAAAAAAAAAAAAAAAAAAAAAAAAAAAAAAAAAAACCGGGATAGCAATATTTGTATCAGAAAAAAAGAGACTTCAAAACAAAAGTCATAAGAAGAGACCCAGAAGTACACTTCATAATACTCAAGGGAAGAATCCATCAAGAAGACATAAA
Source organism: Tonatia bakeri (assembly GCA_004024845.1). Classification (NCBI taxonomy): domain Eukaryota; kingdom Metazoa; phylum Chordata; class Mammalia; order Chiroptera; family Phyllostomidae; genus Tonatia; species Tonatia bakeri. The sequence continues at coordinate 68,437 of PVIA01008705.1, forward strand.
CATTATAAACATATATGCACCCAACATAGTGTTACAGGGTGCAGCCAAGAGGGGGGGGACCCCAAATGGACATTTGAAATGGGGCCCAGAACTCAAGGTGTCCAGAGACTCTAAGATGTTTTTTTTTACCTCTTCCCCCCACCACAGGTGTGAGTTGGGGAAGGGGCTCATAGAGCAAAAACGTGCAGGGAAGCTTTGCAGCTAATCCATGGCATGGTTATTTAACATACCTATAGCCTTGGGCTGGTGGCCTGAATATGCTAAATAGCTATGGCCCTGAGACGTGACTAGGAGCAGGTCCCCTGAGAAAGGAACACCTCCCTGAGACGTGACTAGGAGCAGGTCCCCTGAGTTTCAGCACTTGGGTGGGAGCTCGGA